>PNEQ01057300.1:0-10608 GCA_003012365.1 Medauroidea extradentata
TATATATATATATATATATATATATATATATATATATATATATATATATATATATATATATATATATATATTTAAAACCTAAAGAGTGAAAATTCATGGAATGCGTTTAAAATAAATTCAATAGTGCTATCTATCACGTCGAGGAATAGGGTTGTTTTTCGTTTTACGATGATTGCATAAATGCCCGAAAACTGATTTCAGTAATTTTCTAAATCCGAACTCTTAGGGCTGTGCAGTAATTCAAAATATTTTCATGTTTTTCTGCAAAAAAAGTTGGCCAGGGGGTAACAAAAAGAGGCGGAGGGAAAGTACAGGACACATAAATAATATTTAATGAACAAAATTAGTATTGTAAGATGTGCATGCGTCCGCGAAGGTTTCTGCCTTTTTTTTTTTTTTTTGGAAGCAGGAGGCAAAACGGAGAAGAACGGTAGAACGGGATACAAAAAAACATATATTTGTTGAAAAAAAATTTGTAAGTTGTGTGTGCGCCCACGAATGTTTCTATCTAATATAAAACAAATTATACTTTGAGGTAAGTGAGAGTCAAAACGGTCGACAGAAGCAGAACATGTTACCCAATTTTGTGGGACAGTTTTCCTATTTAAAATACTTTTAAAATGGACATATAATTCGCTTTACATAGTTTTGTACCATTTAAAATTTTTACAAATTTTCATTTAAAAATTATTGAAGTATTAACTAGAAATTTCCGTAAATGAAGTTGCAAGAACCGGCTAGTGTAGTGTGTATGTACGTACATATACATACATGTGTATAAGTATGTACTTGGTTAGCACTAAACATCTAGGTTTTTAGCGCTGGCGAGGGGTGACATGTTGTATGGAGCAGCACCGGAATCAATAGGCGGGGGAAACGGGATAACTCCGAGAAAACCCGCCAGGCAAAGGCATCGTCCCGCACGATTCCCATATTGAAAAATCCGGGGCTCGACTCTCCGTCGGGAATCGACTCCGCCAGGAATCGACCTCTGACAGCTTTGGCCGGAGTCCATTGGTCTGGACCCTCGATCATCGCCGCCCCAGTACTGTAGAACGTCCTTCTGCGTTCTCAGGTATACCAGCGTATATCACTGGCTGTCGTGTTTACAACGATAAGTGGCTGTGTGGTATTGAACGGATTTGAGGCTGCATACTGCAAGTGTCGCATTCCGGAGGCCACACGCCAAAATGTGGGCTCCGTCATTCAAATCTGCTGATGGCAAAGTAACAGCTTATTAAGATCTCCAGTAGCCACCGCTGTGGGCGGTTCGGTTTCTTTAGATCCTGTGTCGGGAATTCCGCACAGAAGTGTTTTGTGTCGTCTAGAATGTTCTCTAATTTAATTGCGGATTTATTTCGATATTGTGTGAGTTAGTACAACGTTGATATTGTTTTAAGATTTATCATTTGGCTGTTGACGCAAGCTATTGGCCATCCCAAACGGGGTTTCGAATAAAAATGAACTGCTTATGTATAGACTCGTATAGACGGTTCCGGATAAAGTGAACACTCAAAAAAAGTTCTAATTTCAGCCAATTTGTATCTTTACGCACGTAACGGACAACTTCACACCGGAAATAGAGCTAATGCTTAGCCTTGCTGCTGTACAGCTCTCGTAAAATTTGTACACATTTGACAGTTTCCGTACAATGTATAGTATCGCTGCCAATAATGTATGGGAAACAATTTACCAATTTACCATATATATATATATATGTATATATATATACATACATACATACATATATATATATATATATATATATATATATATATATATATATATATATATAGCTTGTACACTCCTATACATCAGTGTTGTAAATTTACGAGTAAATTTTAAAATTCGTGTTCTAAGATTTGGTTAGGAAACTTAAACATAAATTATTACAGTCACTAATTTACGGTGAAAAGACGTATACACCACATTGTTTCACTGCCTTAGATGTACAAGCATGCCTTTGTGAATAGGTGTTGCTTATTTGACTGTGCCAATAAGAATACTGTTACACTCTTAATTGTAAATATTTACAGTTTCCCGTGATTTTCCACAGATTTGGTTGAAACTGCTCCATCGGGAATTAGTGGAAAACTGCAAATTGCATTAGCAAAATAATTTCACAGATTGAATTTGAGATTTTCACTAGTTGGAAAAGTAACGATTATTTTCCCCGGATGTAAAAATGCCTAATTTTTCTTTGAACGTAATCCTTTGCCTTATCTGTAGTCACAGCAAAGTAGTACAGTTGCTGTTTGTAGTAAGGTGTGAAATTTTTAAACCATTATAACTTTAAAGTGACTCAGTGAGAAACAGAGCGGAACTGAATGTTACTAAAACTGAACTATCCACAACAGCTGTAAAACAAGAATACTTACTTCTATGTTGGTGTACTGTAAATATTAATGGACATTTAGGTATAACTTATCAAAACACATATTAGATTTAGACAACGAGTAAATAAAACTTACTAACGTGATAGCTGTGGGAATACTGGTATGATACAGTTTCATGAAGAGTGAGATCATGTGAAATTTCGTATACGACATTTTTGTTACAGATTTAAGCTGTACTTTTTAAGTTACAGCTCTGAGTCCCTGGCGTGTATGCCTTTTCGTCGTGAACTTCATGTACGCTAAAGTAAAACTGTAGCAAACTCATCCCAACTTACAATGTTACTTCGGCTAGTACGAGCGTCGACACGGTATCAACCTCGTTGTATTATTTATATATTTACGAACGAAAATCGCATACCTGCCAGGGACTCAGAGTTGGCGCGCGGACAGTATATGGATTAGTAGAATGTGTACTGATTTATTAGTCAGCAGTCGGCAGTTGGCTCTCCGCAATCGGCAGTCGGAGATTAATATGTACGTTAAGATATGTATATTCACAATGTGCAGTCCGCTGTTGAACAGTTCGCAGTCCAGTTGTCGGAGATAGGCGAACTTTATCTCCATTTGAAGGACTGCCGACTGCCTAAAATTTCCAACCAATCAGGCGTTGCCCTCGTAATCACGCTATGTAAAAAATATTATTTTTTAAATTTTCTTCGCTTTTAATTGTAAAGTAAGCAATTTTTTACAAATGTGTATACAATATGTTCAAAACATGGCCGATTACTAAACAGCAGTTTTTTAAAAATAATGCATAAACGTCATGGCTGCTGGACTGCACATTGTGAATTGGGCCTAAGACGCTGAGAGATAAAATCATCCAATCACCGGCCATGAAGCAGAGTTCTAGACGTGCACATAAGACAATGAAACAAGTTGGTTGCACAATTATTTTAAGCAAAAATTAGTGTTCATAAATTATTATGTGGCGGAGCAACGCTTTCTACTCTCATCGAAGCATAGTACGGCCTTTGTTTAGGATGTTGTTTGGTCAGCGGACCTCTGCGGCTCTCGCGTCAAAGAGGTCTATTCTGCTGGCCGTGACTCATGGCCCGGCGCCCGATGGTATCTGCCGCACTTCCGTCTGCGCTAACTCCTGGCCGGTCTATTGAGTTAGATGTGCTGGTAAATCACTACTCATCGTGTACCGCCCAAACTATTGATTTTAGATGTATAGTTTATTAATGTAAAGCATTTTCTACAGACGTTAGAAGTTGTACGTAAAGAAAATTGTAGTTTTCTAACTTCGAATTTTTCCGTTTTAGTTAGGTTAAGTAAGGTTATATTGTTAGGTTAGCTTAATTTAGGTTAAATTAAGTTAGTTTTGGTTAGTTTCGGTTGTTTTACTATTATGTTTTCCATTTTTCGTTAGGTTAGGTAAGGTTAGGTTACCTAACCATACTTAAGGTATCGTAACCTAACATTATCTAAAATAACGAAAAGTTTAAAATTTAATAGTAAACTAACTAAACATAACCAAAACTAACATTAACTAACTTAAAATATCATAAAATAACTAAACTAACATACACTAACCTAACAAAAAACGGAACTTTTCGAAGTTAGAAAACAACAATTTTCTTTTCATACGGCTATTTCTAACGTCTGTAGAAACTTTTTCATTAATAAACTATTCCTATAAAATAAATAGTTTCGCCAGTACACGATGAGTAGATATTCTTAATACTTACCGACGTGCTCAGCGTATGAGTTAATTCTACTGCAGGTTGAAATGATCTATGTTTGTAAGATTGACACAGGGATAATTTCTGCCACTTGAGCGCTGGTATCGTTTAGATGTGTAAGCTCAACTATAACAGAGCTTTCGTGAATTTTAAGTTGCAGGAAGTTGATAATTTCAAACCATTAAATGATTTGTTTTTACGTTAATATTAAACTAAATTACTTCTTCCTTCGTCAAGCACAGTTAAACTTAATTTTACTACGTCCCCGCATTTTCGTTAGACCTGTTAGCAATAGATGCGCAAATAGCGGCTGAATATTTTCCTTTGCCATACTCTTCCACAAGAACACACATTTTTCCCAACCCGTAGTAGATTAAATGTTAATCTGGATAGGCTTGACTTTCTCGCTCCTCGGAAATATTCCGGAGCATTCGTTTATCCTCAGGAGATAAGCGTAAATGTAGCGTCACATATATTAAATTTTAAGGTAGTTTTGTAACCTAACAAAACCTTCCTTCGATTCAGCACCCAGTGTTTATTGACGTTTGATATTAGCATAAACTAATCTTAACTATGGTAATCTAAACAAATTGTCACAACAGACAAATACAGCTGAGGTGATGGTCGCCTCAATCGCCGAAAATGAACGAATGTCCTCGAACATTTCCGAGGAGCGAGTAATTTAACGCTACCTCTTCGCGCAGTCGTACAAAGTGGCTGACATCTGGTGACGAGTTTATGAACTAGTAAAGACGGCATCAAAGAATGTGAATGTTCACATGTATTTTATAGTTTTATCCCGCAGAAAAGAAGAAACTTGAAATGATCTGAATTTGCAGATATTAAAAATAATCTGAACAATCCTTGCTGCCGTGTTAGTTTATGTTAAAAAGTTTTCAAAATTTTATTTTTCAGTTGTTTTGTGCTTGAAATGTTAGTATATGTGTTTGAAATAGGACGAAGTGTAAAAATTAGAGCAAATTTACATTCGCAAATTAAATACAAATAATTATTCTCTATGAATAACCATTACCACTAAGTTGGACGTGTGCATAGTACGCAGACTGCCACTATCACAAAATATTTAGGTCGTAACATATTCTATTTTTCCGTTTGCGACTGTCAGTGAAGACGTTTTAAACAAATTTCTTAAAATTTTATTGAAATGTTTGTGAGGATTTGTAATAAATAAATATATATATATATATGTATATATATATATATATATATATATATATATATATATATATATATATATATATATAGTAGACGTACGAAATGAATCTGGTGTCATTACAAAAAAATTCTTTGTAACTTCAATATGTGCGTTTTAAACAGTTTTATAATGATAGGTCTATCAATTATCAGAATTTTAAATTGCAGTAATTTTACTGTAGTTGAAATAAAGGTATTTTCTTAATTTTGCAGACGTCCCTCATTTTGGCTGTTTAACATGTTTAATTAAAACTGTTGTGGTGATTGTCAACGTATATTTATGTACTAGATTCATTAGTTAGCTATGTATGCTATTTACAACGCCAGGGAAAAAAGGCAACAAATAGAACATCTAATTCCCGAATATGACATTTTTTATCCACACTGTTAGAAAAAATTTTTCGGTGAAATTGCGGAAAAGCACAGGCAAAAAATTATCCAGAAATCTTCGTAAAACTACGAGCACTCAGTTCTTCTTGATTACCTATTCCTCTACTTAATTACGGACAATCCGTTTTCTGCAAAAAAAAATTAAAATTCTTTAAATTACTGGTATTCCATTTTCCAGAAATACGACGAAATATTATTTCCGGTTCTTCCTCTAGATTTTGACGCAGTACTTAGCAACCTGAAAAATTACTCGAATTTGCTGGGATTTGAACCCACGATGTTGTAGCCAGTCAGAATCTCTAACCATTGTACCACAGTGACAAATGACGAGTAAGTGAGTTCCATGCAGTGGTTAGATATCAACTTTATGTTAGACAACTTTTGTATTTGACATCCTAATTTACAGAACTTATTAGTATCAATATGAAAAAAAAAAAAAAAAAGGTTTTATTCTATAGAAATAAATAACTTTTAAGGTGCCTACCCTCTGGCGTGAAATGCGGAGAACAGGTGCGTTTTATTTTTCAGGTGTCATGAAGCGAGGAGAATATAATATGTGTGTGGCCTCCTTGGAACACTTCAGTCACTTACTGAGCTGTTTGTCCCTTTGTTCATGCGCGATAGGATTCCTTGGTTGTATTGCTCGTCGCTCCGCATATCTTCAATTCGCGGCGAAGTGTGGACAACCAGGAAGCTACGCTTCGCTTCTATTATCTTAGCTTGTCTTGTCGTATTTTCTTTTCACAGCAGTGTGCACGCATATTAACTCTAGGAGTCATTGTGATCATTAATACCAGCATTTTTTTTTTAAAGAAATACAATAAAATACGCTTTAAAATTTTAGAAACATATTTCCACGAATTTAGAGGAGGTTACGGTCAAACATCCGTAAACTGGCAATACGGACAAATTCCCGTAAACAAATAATTACGGAACCTACTTATATAATATAACTATAGATTTCTGTAAATATTTACGTAAATATACGGAAAATTTTTAATAGTAAAAAAACAATCTCGAATCAATTAATATTTTTAATTGCCAAAACTTTGATAAACAGGAAGCGAAAAATCTCTACGCAATCAATAATTCTATTGGTGGTTGAAACATACATTTATTGCGCCCGGTTCACAAAAATACAAGCAAACAAATGACTACGTAGCTTTGTTGATGCCGTCTTTGCCTTCCATTTTGTCGTACGCAGTGCTGCACTCTGAGGAGGCGACGCCGCGAGTATCGCTCTTCGCAGCAAAGACAATGTTACAGAGAGCGTACACAACAGCAAATATTTAATTTCTAGGGCCCGTGAATTTCGGGTTGTTATCAAACAACAGACTGGACACCAAGTTACTGTCTGCACATGTGATTTCTGATTTTGCCCTGAAATTTGTGTGGCAATTCTAAAGGACTTTTTCGACCAAAGATGTAACATCAACTAACAGTAAAATGCCCACTATCCTGTAACGCAGGCACACAAGGATAATAAGGTTCAGGGTCATCACGGAGTTTTGTATGGTGAGTATGTGCCAGAGAAGTTTATCCTGGCGCAAAATTATTACGCTTACGCGAAATTTGCATTTCTCTATTATTCACATTTCTAATTGTCCACGGAAATTTTTCCCAATAAATTATACGGTGTGAAAATATGCATTTTAACAGCGATGAACAAAAAAAAAAGCTACAAAAATGAGTCGTAAATGTTTTTACGTAAATCAACAAGTTACCAGCATAACTAATAAGCTTACATTCATGCAAATGGAAGTAAATTAAGACTAAAAAGTTAAAATAGGTTAATTACGCATGACATAATAAATAGTAAATTAATTAAATCTCAATCTATCTTCTAGCATGGTGGACCTACAAAAATAAATTTGGAAAGTAAAATTTATAAATATTATATTTGCCCTGTATCAGTTCTGTAGTTCTTGACAGATCTTACATGAATGCGTTCATGTGGTAACATCTTCGAAATTGGGGTAAATATATTACGAAACATATCATGAAAAATAACATTAAATTGATGATGCCTACGTTACAACTAAAAGTGTGCCGATTTTCGAAGGTACCTTAGAATAAAGTTCTCATATATTTCAAGTGAGCAAAAATAAATAAAAGGTAAACGACTTTTAAAAACTAAGTATGGTATAAACAAAATACATAAATCTAACACGCTGTAATAGATACTACGTGCATATCAGATTTTAATTAAATTCAGATTAATGTCTTATTTTAACATCCCACGCAATACATATTTTCTTCAAATTCTGACATTTTGTAATCATCCGCACAGTATGTAAAATATACCTAAATATTGTGTAGCTTTACTAAGAACTACGTGTTATTAGGTTAATGAATCTCTGAAAATTCTTCATCATGTGTTCATATCGCGGATATTCATAAGATACAAAAAGAGCATAAAACATGTGTTATTTTTTATAGCTTAGTACTACATGTGAACAGAATATAAAATAGTTTTGAAAAATCGTTCGTTAAATATCTCATGCTATCAAAATATGTCGAAAGAGCCTTCGTTTTAAAAATCTGAAAACAGTATGAACAAAGAAAAAATATAACCGTCAAAAGTCAACTTAATATGTACCGGTACTATATTTGTATAAAGTTGAATGAAATTAAAGGAAAAATTGTTCCTCGCCGTATTATATTATGCAAAATATTTCAAAATTGCAGCCGTTATGAAAAGTTAACACAGGATGAACGAAAATCACACAATGTATGTCAGCTCAACAAGTTAAGTAGTATGTGCGGCTGGTTCGATAAAATTCGAAAAAAAAAAAAATAGTTTATATGATGACATGTTAAGCATAAAAAATAAAAATAGACGCCGTTTTGAACATATGAACGTAGATTAAACGAAATACGCAAAATCAAGTCAGGTTAGTATACAGCATTGGTGTTTTAAGTTGGATGAAAGTCGGAAAGATATTTATTCGGATTTGTCATATTATTCGGATTTGTCATATCGTAATCTATATATATAAAAATGAAAGGTGACTGATTGACTGACTGACTGACTGACATATCAAACTGCAGCCCAAACCACTGGACCTAGAATCGTGAAATTTTTTGTGGGGGTTCCCTTCAGGTCGTAGGCGAGCACTGAGAAGGGATTTTTCGAAATTCGACCTCTAAGGGGGTGAAAAGGGGTGAAATGTGTTTCCGAAGAAACGTCGATAGAGCTCGAACCCGACGGCCTATCATCGTGATTTTTACTTTAATAGGACACTCGCAAAAATTCATATTAGCCAATTTAAGGAGTTTTCGAAGATCAAATTTTAAGGGGCTGAAAAGACGTTAAATGTGTTTCCAATCAACTATCGATATCTATAGAACCCTTCGGGATAGAGAGTTGATATTCACTTCAAAATATTGCTTAAATAAATACCCAAAAAGTAGTTTATGGCTATTTTGAAATTCGACCCCCAGGCAGTAAAAAGGGGCAAAATGTGTTTTTAATGAATCGTCTTTATCTTTGAAACACAATTGGCTATCGTCGTGATTTTAATTTTAATTGGTTACTTTTACAAATGTCTATGGCAGGACTCAAAATCGTTTCGATATTCTTTATTTAAAGGGGTGAAAATACGTGAAATGTGTTTTCGATTATCATTCCATATCTATCGAATCAATCGAGATATCGAAGTACTCTTTGCTTTAAATTGGTGCTTTTGTAAGAATCCCAAGTACCATTTAAAATATATTTTCCAAATTCGGCCCTAAACTGGTTAAAAATGGGGTAATATGAGTTTTCGACTCACATTCGATATATATGGATCCCATAGTTTTTTATATAGAGACGTGATTTTTGTTTAGGATTGATGCTTACTCAAATACCTAAAAAGTAATTTCAGGAATTTTCGAAATTCGCCACCTAAGGACGTGAAAAGGGGTAAAAAGTGGTGAAAAGCGTTTTCAATTAATCGTCTATATATCTTGAACACAGCGGGCTAATGTTGTGTTTTTTACGTCCACGAGATACCAATAAAGTATTCTAAAACGTGATTCAAGGGTTTTTCGAAATTTACTCTCTTAAGTAGTGAAAAGACCTTGAACTTGTTTTAGATAAATCCTCAATATCTATCGAACCCGTTGAGATATACAATTAATTTTTGCTTCAGGATGATGATTACAGAAATTACCGCAAAACAGTTTTCAGATTTTTCGAAATTCGGTTTCTCAATACTGTGCAGGGGTGATATGTGTTTTTTTTAGTGGATGATCGATTTTAATTCAACTGAACGGGCTAGCGATGTGATTTACACTTAAGTTGGATACTTATACAAATGTCTAAGATGTAAATTTAAAATATTTTGAAATTCGACACCCAAAAGGGTGAAAAAACACAAAATTTGTTTTCCATCAACCCACGATATCTATCTAACCAGTAGCGATATTGAGGTGGTGTTCGCGTCAGAGTGACGCTTACGTAAATATTTAAAAAATATGTATGTATTTTTTTTATTTGTAAGAAACGTAATTATTAAGAATAAAACTTAGTTGGTCAATAATCAAGGCAGACGATCCGAAAAGCAGAAACGAGCAGCGAGAAACAACTTATACAGGAGTTTCACTACAGTAACCTATCTAGACGTAGTGTTGTACAACCTCTATGAGCCCAGGACACAGATATATATATATATTTTTTTTTCAATAAATTTTATTTTCATGAATTATTTCGACGTTACGTGACGCAGTTGTTTGTCAATCAGGTCTAAATTCCGGGAGGTTCTGGGCTCGAATTCCGTTAAAAGCTGCATGCAAACGTTCAATTCTGACACACAAAAACTACAAGGCAGATCGAATTAGTGCAATTTACATGTAGTCTTTAAAAGGGGTAAAATTGCAGTTCGCTTTCCACTTAGGTTCCTCTACAATATCAGCTGACATATCGTCGGTATACTGCC
>PNEQ01057302.1:0-30705 GCA_003012365.1 Medauroidea extradentata
TTAATTTATGCTGTGTTTACAATCACTAAGTGACCCTTAGCGAGTTAGGGGCCCGAATTTCGCCACTTAAACTAAGGGCTACTTAAAGGATTTTAAGTGTCCCTTAACGTTGGTGAAACAGTCATTTGTGTTAAGGAACACTTAATTTTATTTTAAGGGACACCTAAAGTTTAGGGGTTGTTGGTGAAACCGGCCCTAAGTATTACAAAAAAAAATTCAAATAGAAGTAGTAAAGATGACTGATAACGGGCACTTTGCCATATACTCTGAAACCAGAGCATAAAATAAACTACAACTATTAAAAATAGTTACATAATAAAATACAAGTAGTGCCAAATGGCACACCACCAATTTCCACCCACGACACGCGGACACCCACACAACACTAGTGTCGTCGGCGCACGGAGAGGATGCGTCTAGCGACACCCACACGCCTACGGTCCGCTCGTATGGTCGAACGAACTTAGAAGCCCTCGCAGCCGCCACAGGACAGCCAAGGTTTGTCCCCCCGACATCCGGCCAACCATCGTGCTGAACGGAAGCCGGGCGGCCAGCCAGTCTTCAAGTAACGGGAGTACAGTACAGTCGTGCACGCGTGTCAGTGCCACGGACTCAGGGGACATCTCCATCTTTCATCAATCGGTAAGTTGCAATAGCGTAAGTTAATATTCTGGAACCTTTTTCTTTGATCGTATCCCCGAGACACCGTTCGCGTGGAAGACCTCAACCACCACACTTTAATTTCACCCACTTAAATTCACCACATGCTCCACCGCATTTTTGCACTGCGTAAGCTAATGGGCGGCTATAGGCCCATGCCCGCTCTTGTGGAGGGTAATCTCATTTCGCCTCACAATGATTGTGTTAATAAAACATGCTTTCATTTATTACCTAACTGGTAAGTGTGATTTGTAATGAATTCCTCGTACCCCGCTTCACAGGGGAATTTACGGCCGGCGACCGTAATCCGCCCCCATCACTTTGTACTGTATAAATATGTGGACATCTCATGGATTATTTCCACTCAACTGCACCCCTGCCATGAGATGCGCACGGGATTCTGTGTGATTTCAGGTATTTATTTTACTTACCACGTGGGACTTCCACGCGGAGGACACTATCTCTAATCATCCTCTCCATTCACGACAGGCCATCACAGGACGGGCCACGCCACGATCTCACCCCTGTTCCACCCACTCAAGAGTCTCGTGCTAACCCGAGCACCCTGGTTAGCTGGTGCCCACAAAGTACATTTACAACAACATCCCGTATATTCACCGTCTCTCCACCTACCGTGATCCCGGCCACGTCAATTTAAAATAACACCCAACAGCTTAACATTATTGTTGGCAGCTAGAACATCAATGTTCGACTTATTTAATGAGAGATATATTTCTTGAGTTTTAGACTCATTCATAATGAGTTTATTGGTTGAGAACCATTTTGTGGCATCATTACAAGCTACATTAATGAATTATCTTAATGAAACAAGGTCACCACTAGCACTAAAGATAGTAGCCTCATCAGCAAACATTACAACATTAGCAGAAATACTCTTGGGTAATTCATTCATTATAATCAAGAATAAGAGAGGGCCCAGTACAGACCTCTGAGGTACACCAAAAGTAATAGAAGCAGGCGTAGAGTGTTTACCATTAACATAAACACATTGATCTCGGTCGGTAAGATAAGACTTAACAAGCATTAATTCAGACCCGGATACACCATAATGGTTCAGTTTATCCAGCAGAATGTCTCTTTGCACACAGTCAAAGGCTTTTGTAAGGTCAAATATTATTTCCTGAGAGTAAACCTTCTGTTCAAAATTCTTAATTATGAAAATAACTAGATCCTCGACTGCATCGATGATAGATATTCCTCAAATTAGTTAGGTTTCCGTAGTATGTTATTCTAAAACATTTTCATTTGCGGCCCGCAAAGAACCTACAAACTCCACTCGCTCAAGTGTGCTTGAGAGGAGAACAACCCGCAAACAACATTCAAATAATTTTGCAGATTCTTGAACGAAAGCTAGGTTGAGAGAATGGACAGTGTCTGCTTTAAACGAAAAACGATAACATTATTTTATATGTTAGTCACAGCACAAACCAAAATACACTTTTCTATTTTCCAATAACATATTGCCATTTTTGTTCAATGTATTTTACATTTCACACCTTGTCTTATTTGCGTCACTGAAGAACTATGCTCGTTGAATCGTTCGCTGAATACATCAATCCCGCCTCAAAATGCCGCTCGTGCACTATTATCGAAATTGTTGAACAAAATGTTACTCCATTTTGCAAAATTACGAACAGGTTGAGAATAGGTAATATTTGCGAAGAGGATAGGATAGGCTTATTATGTACCACCGCCACAAAGTTGCTTCGTGCGCAAACCCTGCTAACGTCGAGTTTGCTTCGAAAGCGATTATGTGCAACCAACTTACGTTCGCGCTCGCGAGCTCGGACGCAAAGACGAAGAAAAAAACTGACGTAAATTTGCGCGGCTATGGGAGGCTGCGCAAAGTAACGAAATCTTTGCATCACTCGTCTAAATAATTAATTAAACAATGTCTTTAATAAAATCATGATCGTAGAATGATTTTGCAATACCAAACCTGTTTAAAATATGCTTTCTTTGTCGAAATTCACTTCCGTAACAAGCTTGTATGTTCTGAAATGACCTTGGCGGAACCATAACCTAATTATGTAGTTTTTATTTTCATCAAAGGCTAATGAATGGATAACCCCATGCACAGCTGCAGTATTTATTTTTTGGTTATGTGTTTTTTGTAAGGGAGAGTAGTAAAACAGTGTACACTTGTGAAAAGTAGGCAAATACTGGACATGTGAAACCCATTTGCAATTAATAGTATCAATTTTCAAATGCTACTTCACATCAGCAGAGGGTTGTGACTTTTGTCAAAAATTGTCGGTATTAGATGTTAGCTGGAAATTTTTAAAGTACAAGAATACTTAAAAGCGCCGGTGTTATGTAATAGGCATAAACAACTTTTCATATTTTAAAAAATTGATATTTCGTACCTCTTTTGAACCCTGCTTTACCACATGATTGCTATGTCCGAGTATTTTAGGTTACATATCTGTAATAAACCTACATGAAAGTAATCACCTATTTTAACAGAACTACAGTAAGCCTACAATAAATTCATATTCCAGTCTATAAGACGTGCGCTATTTTTATTTTACGGTATTTTCTCTCGTGCAAAATTGTTTACAAGAACCTATTCTGTGAAATATATTAGTTGTGTTGCTCATTTCAAATGACTATCAACACAGCAAAATGGCTTCAATGCTGGAATATGCAGCGGCAGAGTGGGATATGTACATTGTAGCTGAGGTGCAGGAACTGGGAAGGTACAAAGAAGGGCACCGAGATGGGTGAGGGGTGGGTAGGTTGTTTGATTATATTTGCTTTGCTTTTATTTCAGCATGGACTTTTCTGAATAGCGATAGATTGCCCATGTAATATGTACAATGTAACAACTTTACGTTAATAAAACACACAAAAAAGGGTGGGGTACTGGCACAGTAGTTCGAAATTCGTGGGTTCAAATCTCGCCTGGTGCAAACATTTCTTTTTCTTTAACTTTGTTAGTTTTTAATTGTACATAATGAAAATAATGCAGTTTTCTTATTTTATAAGTGCATTTATTCTGTACATTCTGTAACTAAATGTTAAATTCGTTCCACGTGACGACTGTAAATCCTGTAATATTTTGGTATGGAAACCTCTATTTGCACAAAATATTCTTATACACATTTCCTATGTTTTTATGCGGAATTTTGCTGTTAAATTTTCTTGTTAGTTCTTAACATAATGCCTCAGCACATGTCGTTCTTAATAAAATTTCGACTAGTGAAATATAGGTGTTTATGTATTGGTAGTGTAGATTAACCAGATATATTAGTTTTGAATTCTGCTATGCTTTTACAATATGTGTCACAGAATTTTTCCCCCATTCTTTCTCATGTTTCATCAACAGTAGTTAAATTATTGTTTTAAAAGGCGATTTGTTACCACATATAAACTTAGGATTGTTATATGAGTTTACTGTCTGTTTGGATGTAATATCGATTAAATAAATATAACTTCGGTATCCTGTGACTAATAATTTAGTAGTTTTAGAAATTTAAAAATAAAGTGTTTCACGAAGACTCGATCTCATGGCTTAATGCTAGAAAACGAATGTGTTAACACTGCCCTACAGCAGCCACAATAATAGTACAATATGTAAAGAAAAATTCACTTGATTTTTTATTTATAGCATATCTTAATAAAGTGGCTTATTGATACACAATGTATTCGCTATATGACATAACTGACACAATATTTCGGGGTAAACGTAATCGTAATTCAAATTATTTTCACTAGCGAATGCTTGCCTGTGTGTTAAAATGTGAAGCGCGCATGCGCAAAGCATTTGGCAACAGTGTACAAGGTTGATCCCGCGACTATTTCTAGTCCGGCGTTAATTGCCGTTTATGAATAAGGTAACACTTGGTCCGGACTAAGTCAGGACCCACCCTGGACTAACTGGCACAAGATGGTCTCAGGATCATCTCGGAACTATCTCACGACTATGAATAAGGCCCTATGTTAACTATATAGCTCGTTGATTTGGGGATACACATGAGGTTTGTTTTACTCGGCCTTGACCTGGCGACTCTTTGTGCTCTTGCAGCTCTCGGGGCACTTCTAGGCGTTTTACTCACAGGAAACAAGTTGGTGCAGGAAGTTTTACTCGTCAGGTCAAGATGCTCCTAGGTTAAAAGAGCATGCCATTTTAACTCCTCCTCTCGAGGAAGAGTTGCGAGGGCAAGTAGGAGCAAATCATCTGCTAGATATTATGGCGACCATACTGCTGTTGACTGCACAGCTTACTTTCATTGTCATGTTTGAAAATAGAGAAAAAAAATTTTCTGAAAAACACAGCTCAATAAGGGTTTTCTTTCATTCCAACCAATAAAAGTTTTATGTTATGGTGTTGTTTGCATGTAATTGTTAACCTATAATAACAGTACGCAAAAATTATATAATATTTGCAGAATGTGTTTAATTCCCGTAAATGATAAGCTCCTGTTAGGAATTTCTACTTCTTTGTGGTTAGTAATTCAAGTCAGTAGAAATCATTAAGGTATGAATTATTATTATTCCTCAGAGTAATTAACTTTAGTATAGTGCATTTTTCTAGCTTCCTCTCATCATTTCATTAGAAGGCACTTTATCAGTTATAGTGCATTATTTGGTGCAGCTGTCGGAACTTCATCATCTCATGATTCTTCTTTATTAAAGTTTCTAAATATGTCTGCTAGTTCCGCCATCAAATCAACGCAATATGCGTTTTCCTCGCTCCTCCGAGAGTTGTCAACTTGACCCAACTCTTCCAGCTCCTGAGAGAGGCCGAGTAAAACAAACCTATGAATTGTATGGTTCGTCTTTTTGCAGACGACTGTGCTTATTGTACAAGGTGATTGGAGAGGGTGGGAGTCTGCCGGAGGACATAAACCAATTGGAACAGTGGACGAAGGAAAATGAGATGAAAATTAACGTAAATAAAACTAAAATTTTGAGATTTACACAGAAAAGAGAGGTAGTCAGAGAGACATATAGATGGGGACGACAGGAGATTGGAGAGGCGAGCAGATATAAATATTTGAGAGTTATTCTTCAGGACGAATTAAGATGGGGCGAGCAAGTGAAGTGTGTTACAAGTAAAGGGAGAAGACCGCTGGCCTTGCTGGGAAGGGTGCTAAGGGGCACAGACAAGAAAGTGAAAGAAAATGGATACAAAACAATGGTGAGGCCCATTATGGAGTATGCGGCGGCAGTATGGGACCTGTACATGGGAAGGGAAGTGGTAGAGATGGAGAAGATGCAGAGGAGGGCTACTAGGGGCAGTAGTCGTAGTCATGCCTCGAGACAAGGACTTGACCAAGACGATCTTATTTCTTAAGACAGCACTTTTCAACTCTTAAGTTTAATAGTCCACGAATAAGACGATCTTCGTCAAGACCGCGCGCTTCAAGACGAGCTTGTTTGGCACTACTTCCAGCTTGACGAAGCACGAACTTAAGATGGCCGAGAGTACACGAACGATTCCGAACACTTTACGAACACCACGCAATAAATATGACGTTTTCGAAAAGTTACCTGCAGTTTTTCTTGTTAATGTATCATGATACTTTATTACCAATTATTAGCCAAGGTACGATCAAATATAAGCAAATAATTAGTTTGGTTTACATTTTGAACACTAGAAAACTCCACTTGGAACACATTTTTAAGAGAATCAAGTTGAAAATTAGCATTTTAACCAAACCTTGGCTAACTTAGTGACTATTCATAAACGAGTAATGAGGTGGACTTCTATTTTAAAAAGACGAACTTTCTATTATTTATAATTATTATTGTGCCAGAGAATTTTGAAGAAAGTAAACTGCATATATTTGTAATAAATAACAAGAGGTTTACTCGTTAAATGTTAAAAAATATGTTTGCCTAATTAAATCCCAAATAAATAAATGAATGAATTAATTCCTGTAGTAATGGAGAATAAAGCAATATAATTTTTAAAATAATAATTATAGAGTGTTTGCTTGCAGACAATCCCATCTGCTACCATAAAATTAATTTTTAAGTCAATATTGAATTAAGTATTTCATATTGACGCGAGCGGGGGTCGTGACTAGGAGTTGTTTTGCCCGGTGCGCCAGCCCATTAATACAGAACGGGCACTCAGAGAATAGAGACTCTAAATTACGAGGCCACGTGGCCGACGGCCGTGGCGTTGCAAGAAAACACTCCCCACTCGACGTCGATATTATTACTTATGTAGGGGAATCTTATGGTGTTCCCCACGCCCGTAGCACTAGGATAAAAGATACACACACAAAATACACCCTACGGGTCTTGCACTGGAGCACGGGTTGGAGGGTCCCGCGCCCTGATGGCCGTGAAGCGGCAAGCAATAAGTACGCACCTGTTATGGTAGAAACGTATTTATTGAAGAAAGCACCGTTATTCACAATGACATACACTGGCGGCGCAATAAGCGGACTCGGTCCTGAGTCCGACCGGTGGGCGAAGCTGCCTGATAAAATTCTCACCACGTGGGTGTGAAGATAAAATTAGTTAACGCCCCTGGGCAGTGAGTCGCAGGGGTTGAGAGGTCCACCTCCGGGCCAGCAAAGTTAATGAAACGGTTCTGAGTAAAGTTAGACTATTGATACACTAATGATTGGCTGCAAAGTTGTGAAGGGCCCTGAGTGACGAACACGTCGACCGTCTCGGTCTGCTGCGTAATGCCAACTGGCGAGTCCTTCCCACGTACATGGCGCCGTGCAGCCAAAGCGCGGGAAGTATTCGCCGAACATATAAAAACATACAATTACAAAAGGCACAAAGGCCCAAAACACTAATAATAAAGAATCTTGAAAATTATAGTCCCAAATTTGTTTAAAGGGTAAGTCTACTGAAAATTCACGTATTTTAGGTTCACTCTGAATTTTGGATTACAAGATGCTAAAAGAAATCGACACTAAAGAATTACGTAAAATTAATAATTAGACACATGAAACTGCACTGACATTAATTTGTTGATTATTACTTGAAAATGTTTGAGGGGGGAAAAGTGAAGATGTTCGTGCGGCAAGGTTGGCTGCGTGGGCGAGTCCAACATGCCGCAAGGCACAGTGGTGTTTCTACGTGATTTTAGGTTAAATACGAAAAGTTAATACAGATCAATTACACACAATAAACACAATTACCTCTGGCCTCTGAATGCTTCTGCCTGTCGGTGGTGTGATCCTCCTTGACGGAGATAGCACAGGAGTGCTAAAACAAGGTGTGTGTTTACAAAGTGACTTTACTTACGTTTCCGTCAATGGGGTACTTTCCTACCAATGGACGGCAGTCCTGAGGGGCCGATACACATACTCACTAACTCGACATCGCGGGGGCGGCGTCTAGGCGCCGCTATCTCGTGCGTGCACATGGTCGGGTGTGTTCCCATATGCAGTGGCGGTATGGCCACTCCAGCCGTTCTGCATCAGATGGCATGATACGCACGACGGGCTTAGAGAGAGGGAGTTGCGAAACAACCCGCATCAAACGCCCCCTCCTGGGAGCCCGTCTGTGCATCACAACGCAGTCACCTTACCTGCAGCAGGAGAGACTCCATGGGCCGGCTGGCCGCGTACGGAGAAAGTACCTGCCTGGCTGGGGTGGCTGACGACTGTGAAGCACCATTGCCACAGTCTGGGACATCGGTTCGTCATGGCAGGTGGTGCAACCAGGGTGCACTCCGCGACCTGGATGTGTCCACCGGGGGAGAGGCGGGGGGCCTCCCTCGTCCTGTAGGTGATCCCCAGGGTCCAAGTCAGAGGTGGCCGCGGAGGTGGGTCCTAGACGGCCGTGGTGGGGAGGGGTGGCAAGAGCGCCCTGTCCCCCCCCCCCTCATGCAGGGCTGGTGTCGGGTTGACCTCCGTGTCGTACTGTCTGGTAGCCATCGACAGGCCGGAGTGTACCTGGCGGTCGTCTTGTCCAGTGTAAGCTGGGCGTTGGCATCGCTGCTCCCCCTTGGGGTCTGTTGTGAACGGGCAATCACGTTACTGCTATTCCGGGAATGATGCCGCAGGGGCGGTGCTGGGCCGCGTCGGCAGGTGGTGTCTCGACGCAAGGCGTCGAGTCGCGTACGACTCCGTCAGCGGGCAGGTGTAGCCTCGCCGTAACTCTTGGGGTTACTCTTGGTTCGGGTGAGCGCGTCGGCTCTTCCTCACTGGTGTCGACTGTCTCTATGTGCCTGCTGCCTTCTGCTGCCTCAGTCTGCGGTGTCCGGTCTTCTAAAAGGTGTCTTATGCACCAGGTGGGAGGGCCGTCCCCTGCACGCGGGGTGTCAGGTGGCACCGTACCTGGCGGGTTTGCTCTGGGGGGCGTGGTGCGCGGTGCATCCCACCTTCGTCGCCATATGCAGCCCGCAGGTCATCTCTGTGTAGATTGGTCACCCTACCATTGTGAAGTCGGACGAGGTAGGTGGTTCTGCCGCAAGCTCGCACGACCTGGTGAGGTCCACCCACTTTGCTGCGAAGCCTGCGCAGTAATTCCGCTTGCCTGCTGAGAGAAGATGCACTCTATACGCGCTGTCCAGGCTGAAGCTGTGGGGGGGGGGGCGTTCCATGGTTTTATGCCACTGTTGCGTGTAGCACTGTTGGTTGGCCCTCATTGCCATGTGTTGCTCCTGCCGCCTTTCTGTTCGGACTTCCGGGCTTACAGGTTCCTCCTCGTTTACGGAAACGCAATGGTACTCCCCTGGGAGCCTGAGGTTACATCCCAGTAGTGCCACTGCAGGTGATTGTCCGGTTGCTGCGTTCACTTGACACCTGAGTATGAACAGGGCTGCGGGCAGATGTTAGGCCCACGTCTCGTGCCTCTTCCCCACTCGGAGTCGGAGCTGCGTCTTCAGATCTTGGTTCCGACGCTCCGTGGGATTGGCGTGCGGGTGGTACTCTGGCGTGGTGTGGTGGTAGACGCCCCACTTCCCACATGCGTCTCTCCACTTTTTCCCGGTGAACTGCGACCCGTTGTCCGTGAGCAACACCTTAGGGTAGCCCCACCTTGCATAGAACTCTGTGTCAAGTTCTTGTACTAGGTTTTAGACATGTGTGTTGGGGACAGCGTATGCTTCTGTCCACCTAGAAAACATGTCTGTCACCACTAGAATGAACCGTTTGCCATTTGTGGAATGTGGGTAAGGGCCCATAATGTCCAGGGCAACCGTTTCAAAGGGGCATTCTGGTAGACGTGGCTGCTGCTGCTGTTCGCCGTCGGCTCTTCGCGATTTGAACTTGTTGCAGGTTTCGCAGCTTCTGACGTAACGTTGTACTGCCCGGGTCACTCCTGGTCAGTAGAACAGGCGGTTTTTGTTGCGGGCTGTTTGGCACGCGCCTGGGTGTCTGGTGAAGTGTCCGTCATAGGCATGGCGTAGTACGTTACTGCATTCACACTGGGGCACAAACAGTCTCCACAGCCAGTCCCAAAGGAAGGGGGGCGTGTCTCCACACTGTCGTCGACTACTCGCCAGTGATTCACCAATGCATCCTTGCACTCTTGGCGCTTGTCTTGGCATACATTACAATCGCACTGTGCACACACAACCTGCTCGTGATGGTGTTGACGTTGGCCTCTTGCGGTACCGCTATCAGCTGATACAGCTGGGCATCAGCTGGTTGCGGTCCGGGATGTCTTCCCAGTCCGTCATGTCGCGCACAATGACGTCAGCGCACGGCACACGCGACAACACATTGGCCAGCTGATTGTCGTCCCCTGCGACGTGTTCTACCTCAAAGTCATAGCCCTGCAATGCCGTTGACCACGTGCAAGTTTGCTATGCATTTCACGCATGGATTGTAGCCACACAAGACACCTGTTGTCGGTGCGTAGAATGAGCCTCTGGTACTCTAACTAGGCCCGGTAACGTTTCATCACCCACACAACCGCTAAGCTCTCTTGCTCATTCACATGGTACCGTCGTTCCGTGGGGCCAAATTTGGTGCTCGAGAAGTCAATCATATTTCTTTCTCCCGTGTCTCCGTATTGGTACAGCACCGCACCAATCCCTTCCTGACTTGAGTCTGTCTATAGACATAGTGGGCGCTGAATGTCGTAGTGGGCTAGGGTCTCACATTTTGTGAACGCAGTCTTAATATCTCTGAACGCTTGGTCAGCCACTGCGGTCCAACTGTAATGTGTCTGTGGGGATAGGAGCGCTGTCAACGGTGTTGTTATTGTTGCGAATCCTTGTATGTGTTCGCACAACCAATTAATCAGGCCGAAAAACTTGCGCAGTTGCTTGCGCGTGGCCGGTGGTTGACACTCCTCTACCAGACGCATGTGTTCGGCGTTGAGTTCGATCTCCCTCTCGCTGACCATGTGGCCCAGGAATTAAATGTTTGCCTTCCCTATGTGACATTTGGGTACCGTGCATGTCAGTCCATTGATAGCAAGGCATTCTAGGACGAGCGATAAGTGGATCAGATGCTCTTCCCATGTGTTTGACCATATCAGCACGTCGTCGAGATACGCTAGCGTGAATTCCCCCACCAGTCCATTCAGCACCTGCACCATCATCGTTTGGAACGTCGCGGGCGCTCCCTTGAGGCCGAATGGCATGGCACAATATTGATATTGGCTGCCGTCGGGTTCCGTGAATGCGGTTTTCTCCCAGTCGTCCTGCCGCACCAGAACATGCCAGTAGCCAGTTGTTGTCAGTGCGTTCTTTACGCTGATGTACGATGGGGACAAATTTTCCGTCGCGAGGTTCACGCATCGCGGATCTACACAGAAGCACCTGTTGGTTGTCAATAAACTGCAGCCAAACATTTTGCTACATATTGTAAATGTTGCCGATAATTGTCATCCAAATTCCAAACGAATGTTTTTGTGCTCTTTTTAATAGTACACAAAGCATTTCCATGCAATTGGCATAACCTATTAGGTAGGGCTTTAAGAACATTGATTGTGTGAATTTTCCGAACAAAACTGATAATTCAGTGTGACTTTTGTTGTAAGAACTAGCGAACGACTCGTAGACATAGTTTTTGTTGCTATAGGCCTACCACAACATATAACCAACCTAGTTCAGGCCAATTTGTTACTCAACCGGCTCCCAGATAACTGAAATAACAGTAGCGTACTGCATAATGGAATTGAAGGTATGAAGGAAATTTTGTTTTTATCCTATTGTCAACACACATAGCCAGGCCTAAACAAATGCTGTCTTGGGCGATCCTGTACTGAAATGCATCACAAAGGTGTAAATTAATTTACTGGGCTTTTACATGTACGTAGGCCTCTATGTTTATAATCATACTGATTGGAAGCTGTGGTCAGGTAGGCCCTGAATGTCATAAAACTCTTACAGATGCACCATAATTTACCAGTTCAGAATAACTTTTCACCTACAAAAGCATGAAATATCTGTTACATCAGCATAAGTTAACTGTTTGGAAAATAATTACTTACCTCAGGAGGTATATGACATTATTGAATATTATATTACTGTACTTTTAAGTTAAATATTAAAATTTAAAGTATTCTCATTTAAGTAGGCCTTTACTACCGTTCCAGACTGTTTTAAGCATTCCATCAGGCTGCAGCTTCAGAACATCAAGGATTGGACCGGTATACCCTCGATTCAGAAGCTCATCCAGGATGTGCAACATATATTGTAGCTGACACAAATTATCGCCACCCTCTTGTATAGTGTATAGCACTTCGAAGAAGCAATTATTTTGTGCTTAAGGTCTTAAAAACACATCAGCTCTAATGTGCCACGTCTACAGTTATGTCAGTCAAGTGGTAGACAGTTTACATCAGAAACTAATTTTCAAAAGTAAATGCCACTAAGCACAGGCTGCCTACCTAATTTTTTCTACTCCATATCATCTATTTATTTATTTATTTATTTAGCGTCCCATGTACACCCATTACTGACTGGGTTTGGACTTGTCAAGCTATATACAAACATAAAATAATACATAATTAAAAAAATAGATTATGTACATGGATATCATGATGCTATTTCCTTTCCTCTGTACCTACTCTGCCTTAGTTAATAGGCAGGCTGCAAGTTAGAACTGAAGTTAGCTCTATCTGGTCCTGGGGCGGCACGTGGAAAGATCTAACTTCAGTCCAGTTTGCTTACTCCAACCACCCTCTCAAGTTACAATCTTGTACACCCTGTTGGGATACAATATCGAAAATGGAAATGGACTTGATGGTATACAGGAATTATCATATTGCAGGTTTCTGATTTGAAACTTTGGTAAATATCATACCTATTGATTTAAGTAATAGCCCTACTCTACATGTTTATTTCTTGCTTAAAAATATAAATTATGATGTATACTTAAAATCACAGAGTTCTTCAATGAATTTAATAATCCTGCAGCTGCAGTTGACAGCAAAAACACATAATGTCCCCATTTTCATGTCCTAAAAATTATATTTGATAGATAGCCTGAATTGAACACTTAAAATTTGCTGTTAAGAGTATGAAGGTTTCTTGTACTCTGTGTTGTTAATGTCAAATTTTTGAACATGTGTTTTGTAGTGAGTTTGTGGAACACAAAAACCACTTTTAAACCTATACTTAAAGCCCAGCTGCATGGCAGACGTTATCTGGCACAACAGCAGAACCATAACTTTCCGAGCAGCCTCATAAGGTATGTATGGTCAACCCTAAATGGATTGTGAGTGAGATTTGGCATGTACAAACTCATTGTACAAGTGAGGCAAGCTGCCCTCCACATCACTCAACTGCAGTTCAGTACGTCAGATCATCCAACATATCCCAGGAAAATGTGAAAATAGAGCATACAAAGTCAGCTATGAAGATGCCCTGATGGGCATTTTATGTCTTTAAAATACAAGAGTTCCAGTAATGGTTCTATGTAACTTTATTAACAATATGCCAACTAAAGTAATCAGGAACATGTGTCATACTTTACCTACCAGGTACAACTTACATTCACATAACAGAATTACTAGTACATAAATTTTTAATCGACGTAAATAAAGCTGAATTTCTTCTAAAAATTGTTATGTGAAACAAGAATACAGTCTAGATTGTGCAGTTATTGATGTCTGACAATGACACTTTTTACACAGGTCATCCACTGTAAATCTTATGCATTAATTACAAATTGCAAATTGTTCCACTTCAGTTCCTTCAACATCACTCATTGCTGTTTTCTTCTTCCTCACCAGCTTACCCTTCCCTACCCCACCTCACTGCACCAACAAACATTATTATTTTACCACATATATGCAGTGAGCAGAGGACCTAACTTGCTTCCCTGGTGCTGATGTACACTCTTCCTCTTGTGATAAGGGTGATTCTACAGGAGCACTAGAATCATGGAGTTGGAAACAGCCAAATGCAGATTGTTTTTGGCTCTTCTATACGAAAGCCTCAGAGCCACTAGATTTTGGCATTTTGATGCTCATTTGCAACATGAATCCAGTTCAAGTATGGTAGGATTGTTGCAGGCACGTTTCAACTATTTATGAACGCCCATGTAGAAGACAGTTCAGCATACGAGCATTGCAGTCACTCCTGCATTATTCTGCAAAACAAACACAAAGTTAAAATTTGTGTATTCTGATGCCATGCAAAATGTCAAAACCAACCGACCATCTTGAAAACAATTCACTGTGATATTACATCCCATGAGCTATGCAATAAAGTATTTAAAAGACCACAACGTAATATTTTGAATTTAAAAAAATACACGAAAAAAGTTTGTATTCATCAATTTTATTAAATACAAAAAGAGTTCACTGGATTTTTAAAAATTGTTTTACTATGTAGCCCAAGGCACATTATTTCACTGTGAATTATTTCACTTACATAGGTCAATTGGTTTTAACATGGCAGCAGAACTCACCAATTTTTACTTTGATGCACCGTTATGAAAAAAACTAACACTATTTCTCAGAAATATAAAATTATGATTTTATCGCACTTGAACACCCTAAAACAGCATTTGAAGCACCAGTCTAGCCAAGTTGTTGCGTTCTCCATTTACTTATATTGTCATTGTCACATCAACATTAGATTGTGTTCCAAAGTACTTTTCAAATTCCGTGCTTCTAGTTCTCGTAGAATAGCCTTAAGGAATCCCCTACTTTTATCCTCTGTATATACTAAAAAAATTTTTAGCCAATAATTTCTCCATCATTAAGACTGCAATGAATGACAGTTATAACTACACCAACTAATCATTTGAATGCAGAAAATTTTATAAATAAACATTAACCATTTCTTTCCTTTATTACAAAACATGTTTCACCAAAGTTTTTTTTTCTCGCAATACTTTGATGAAACATAATTGTTCAGTGTAATTACCTGTTTTCTTTCTTGTAATTGTATCTGTAAAACTGGTTATTTAATTAGTTTTACAGTGAATAAGTGATGCAAAACTGTTTCTGCTGTACTATTATAAAAAAATTAACATTTTAAAAATTAATGAGCAGATACATTTTTCTCTTCATAATTACATATATTTTTAAGTAACAGTGTTCATTCCTAACAACAAAGTATGTCGTGAGAACCACAGAATATTTGTAGTAACTTTAAAAGGGTGTGGTATATAATCCAACACTAAAAGCATTAATCTATAACTGTAGGTTTCTTGAAGCCAAATTGCGAAAATTAAACAATTGCAATCCTCTACAATAGTTTTAGCCAGCATTTTAAACAAAATAGTTTCAAGTGTTACGAACTTCTGAGCAGTCTCTGACGATGGAACCTCGTGCACCTTAAAGTGTTATAAAAAATTATCCAAAACATAAAATAATTTAGTTATGCAGCCTCGGCTTTCACCACCTTACTGCACCAACAAAGTATGGAATTATAATTACAAATTTTCAAGTGTCAAAAACTCATAGACTTTCAGTTTTAATTTTAGAGCAATTGTCAAATAGGAAACCCTAAATATATTTTATGTATGACGCCAACCACCCTAGCCCGTTTGTCTCTTCAGCGCCACCATCACCGTCAACAGTGCCCCCGCACAACTTACGTCACCTGTGCACCCGACGACATGTGCATGGATCATCAGCCAGGTAGGAACGGGAACACAACATCCGCATATCGGGTCACGCCCACTCACGTGGCAAAATTTACCAAGAGGTAACTCATTAACGACACAACAAATGAACAAACTAATTATCACAAAAATTACAAGACATTCGTAGTATCACCGGCCATTGGTCATTTAGTCGAACTCTCTCTCCTCACGGAGAAATTAGCCACGTAAGTGACACGTAGGTTTTAGTCTGTAACTTGTCAGTGTAGCACACCAGCGTAATGATAAACATTCCAAACATTTCAGTTTTAATGACCCAACAGGGAATAGAAGTGGAGACGGTCAACGGGAAGGGACTTAAGAGATCTCCCGTAGTAACGTGATTATTTTCAGCATACTCGCGCCAAAAAGACGTATAAGGCAGTACTTTAATTTTTGCTGTCAGGTTTTTAAGTTTTGAAAAGAGTTAGTGAAAAGGTTTTCTAGGTGTGTTCTGTCGGCACGTCAAAAACAATTAAGTACCGACAAATGCAAGTGCTGTGTAATTGTTTCATTAATATCTTTGCTACCAACTTTATCATCCACGAGTGTCTAAAATGTTCATCTATGCTCTGTGTTTCATCATAGTAAATTTTTATTAATTATTTCCATCAGTGTTGTGTATGTACTTTCATCTAAAACAATCTCAAGCTATTTTTAACTTTTTATTTGGCGAGTGGCGCGCACGAGGGAGATCGCCACGTGCTCGCCATCTTGCAATTCAGTCTCGGTATTGAGCTCGGTCGGGGCGCATGCATGTCGCGTGCTCTGAGGTCTTCAAGGTTGTCTTACTGATTTTTAGCTGCAATAGACTCAATTAATACCGGAACCGTTTGCTATTCACCTCAGAGCCGTGCAGCCCTAGAGCCCAACGTAAATTTAACATGTAACGTAATATTTTTCATTTTTATAATTTGTGTGTAGTGAATAAGGTAAAGTTAACCTAGTTAAGTATATCCTGTGTGTGTTCGCCAAGGAACCTCAATGTGTACGGGGCAATCTGCGGCGCACGCGTGTAACTTAAATCGTGTTAAGTAAGTAAATAAGAAATTGAACATTGGTCTCTACCATATTCTTGTGAAAGTGTTTATCTCACTAGGCCTTTAAGAGGGATCTGTGTTGAGCGTCTAACCTGGCTCTGACAAGGTTAGGATTCCATGAACACACACACCAAGTGAATACCCCTGTGTCTTGGCATGTACGTCTACGTTACTGTGCCCCTACGGCTGACGGCCGAACGACCCCTTCTCATGCTCTCCGGCCGGTAAATCCCGGGGAAGCTGGCGCCCATGGCAACACCACTCACCGACAGTGCACGGCAACGCGTCATGTAAAACAAATTATGCTAATTTCCAGTTAGCGTGACAATCTGGTTTTGTATGCAACATATGTACAAGCTGTGGTTGTGCAAAATAGGCCACAGGTTATCAAGTAAAAACAAGTAACTTAATCTAGTTGGATTTCAAAATACTGTACATTGCAGCTACTGTACTAACATTTGTTGCATTTAGTAAAAACCAGCAAGAAATTCCCATAGATTGTCAGGCAAACACATGGATATGAGCCGACGTTACAAAGCTGGTTAATGGCACATTCTAATAAGTTGCTGCAAATCAATGAAACACAAACGGACATTTTTGCCGCTGTATTTTTTACCTAGACAGGAAAACTATAGTGTTACAGAAAAAATAAATGTGATGAACAGAAGATTAATGAAAAATATTTATTGCATGAATGTTGTCTTTATTTAAAGCAGTTTAAATTTACATACTTAATAGTCATCAGGTCCAACTTAAATTTGTGAAAGCTGGACAGCATCCGATATCATCTGATGGCTACCTAAAAAAATTATATATATAGATACATATATGTATTTTTGTAGCCCTTGCAACATCAGTGTTGTCTTGTAACTACTGTAGAGAATCTACAGAAACAATATTGACATTTTAATTTTATGACTAATGACAATGGGTGCATGGTACTAAATATAAATTACGTATTTCAACACAGTTTTCCTCTCACCACAATGGACATAGTTCAGTTAACTGAGAGGTAAGCGTGTATTTTTACATGTTGATGTGCGCTGACACACACGCATTAATCTGCGACAGTTGGCGCATCGCAGCGGTGCCACAGTAATGGTGTTAACACGCCCAACTCAGCAAGCCGACCGACGGCGACAACCAGAGGGCTACCTTAATATCGCCACTTGGGTAGTAGCAGAACACAAGGAAGTAAAAGGAGCCACGACAAAACCATGCTCAGGCAACACACACACCTGTAGCACCTATCGAGGAGCCCGGGCATTGGTAGTTTCTGTGGGCATTGGGCAGTTGCTGTACACAACGTGTTCAATTGCCGAGACACCAAGGTACGGAAACAGACTGTGTGACGTTGAGAAAATATGTGATGAGTGCAGCCATATTTCGGAAGGTTCAACGGCCCTAATAACACCAACTTTGTCGCGAGACACGGGAAATAGCGAAGCTAGGAAATCACCAGAAAGTATCAAGGAAAGGTTCGCCCGAGTCGCCACCACGACTCAAGGTGACAACTGCATGGAGTGATAACTGGCGCCGAGCGCGCCAAGTGTTTGTGTGTAAATTCAAAATAACCCAATATATAATCTCTTGTAGTGCAACTAATAAAGTGTTATGTGAATTAAGGCCAGCCTGAACATTGAGAGATAGGTTAACAAGACAACCGGGGCGGAAGGCCATTTAAGTAAATTTCCCTACAGAAATCAGCCTTTTTATGTAAATCAATCAGTGTTTTTTTTAAGACAATGTTATAGTATCAGTAGTTATTGTGTCAAATGTATATTGTTTTGTGTATTTGCTATTTAACTCACATGCGTGGAAGCGGAGAGCGGTATTTTTTTCGCGCCCTTTCTCGCCTTGTGCGAGGGAGGACGCCATGTTGAAGTCAGTCTTGTTCCGGGCGTGAGTGATGACGGCCACACGACGCCGTGGCTCCTGGGCCTTCGCTTTCTTACTGCATCCATCGTGTAAGGACAATAGTAACTTCATTCAATCTGTTTAGTACGGAACTTTACGTAGTCCAACCAAGTGACGTACCCAGGAGCACTGCTGCCCCAACATAGTAGAATCAAAGTTCGCCCAAGGATTTATGTTCATTTTAGTGTTATAGTCGCGCAATATCGCGGTTCACTGTATTCGCCACCCCCAGGCATCGAGAGGGGTATCTGCTTCACGTACGCGAGTCCATGTTGTCTTACGTTATCGGGAACAATAAAGGTAGTCCAGACGTACGTTTTGTATTATTTTGAGCGTAGCTCCATCTGGGCATTTCCTGTTAAAACCAGCACCTCGTGGGTTCAACACCCACCTCAACCAAGGACATGGAGGACTCAAAGGGACACTGCCACAAGGGGCGGTAGACCTACGCCCCAGCAGCAGCCGGCAGCCCACGGAAAGTTGGGATGGAGAGCCCGACGCTCGCTTAGTGCCCTGGTAATGGCACTGAGGCACCTACTTTTCCCTTTGGCCTTGCCACCAACACGTCAAGATGGCGCCCTGCAACGTGTGTCATAAAGGTTTCATCACACAACTTGCAAACAACGCGTGACGCAAACAGGAACAACAACGGAAAAAGGGACGCGAAAAAAGTGTGGAAACGGTTGAGTGTTAATATTATAAGCATTTACGGGGACTGGGGTGAAATCTGTGACGGGATGAACAGTGTGTTGAAAGTGCTGTGGTGCTGTGTCCAAACGGGCGACAGAGCGGCGCGACACGTCACTAGATGCGCATGCCACGAGCGTGAGGTCAGAGGGAGTCAGACACCACCACCACCACCCCACGCTCCCTCAGCCGACCACCCACCGAGCGGTACTACCACCCCTCCGGGCGCTCGAAGAGGAAGGCAGCCGAGAGTGTAAACAAACCAACGTACGCGCAGACTGTAAACAAACATGCAGACGTCAGGCGGACTACCGACAGCACTCTGTCGCGCATGTGTGAAACCGACAGCGGAATTAGGTAGCCTTGACGAGTTCGGACCCTTAGGGACAACATGCCAGTGTGAACATATGGACAGTAAACAGCGCCTCCGGAATGCCATTGAACGTGTGAACTGTGCGCACACACAGTTAATGCAGATGTCCCTAGGTTGTGATGCAGAACTGTGCTGGGACTGCATGAGACCACATAGTAGCACAGGATTCAACAACGCGCTCCTCACTGAACCATGTGATTGCAAAGTCCGACGACCAGATGCACACGCACTCCGACTAGCAGGCAGACAACAGTGTAACAACTTTTTAGGGTGTGATGGCAACGGACAACTCACGGGCGCGAAATGCGAGACGGAGACAAAGAAAGACATACGGGATCTGTTGAGTGGGAATGAGTTACACCCGACACGCTGTCAACAACCAGTGTGTCACGGCGTGGGAACAGAAGTTTGGACACGTGAAATGTGTTGGTACAAGGCACATCAGCGATGTGTACTTCGAGACGAGTGGCCAACACTAACAGACACGGGGTTTAGGTGTCACCAATGCACACGATGCCGGAGAGCAACGGAGCAAGCAACACACACCAGTACAACATACTGCCAACCACCAGCTGAGCAGCCCGCTCGATGCAGCAATTCTGTGTACACACACCACCGTGACTACACAGAGCAAGAACTTCCTCAGAAAACACCAAATAAATTTCAGTCGCTGCCGAGTTTCTCCGGGGAAATAACTGAAGATCCACAAGCTTTATTTAGTGACTGTGCGAGCCGACTACATAGATATAGAGTGAGCGCAGAAGAGTGGTCCATCTGCGTGGGTAACCAGCTGACAGGTGACGCGCGGAAATGGTACAAATCAATGACACACTACGGGATGAAGTGGAAGGAATTCCTGGCAGTTTTCCCGCTGAGATTTACCAGCACATTCTCCTCAGTACAGGCACGCAGTCACGCGGTTCTGCAGGTACAGCAACGTGGCGAGTCTCTCACTGCATTTGCCACCCGGAAGATTAATCTAATCAAACAACATCACCGCAACATGTCCACAACAGAAGTGCTGGAATTGGTGGCAGCCACAGTGTTGTCAGAATACCGCAGCAATCTAGCGCCGCTTATTCATAGCAGCTATGATGATTTCATGCGCTCAGTGATGCTTATGACAAGCCACAGCGGAGATGAGATGACACGCCCCGGTGCAAGCTACCACAAGCCACGGCCCAACAACAACCCACCATGAGAGGAACCCCTGGGTCGAGACGATCGCCCACACCAAGGGCGACTTGCTGATAAGGAGATACCGCCCCTGGAACGAGGCGACCCGAGGAAGTCTGGTGCACAACCACGAGAATGTAAACAGTGGGACAAGACCTTGAAGCCACCCTATCCATGCCGATACTGTCCAGGACAGCAGTACCACTGGCACAGCGACTGCACTAACGCGCCAGAGCGACGCAGCGGAGGGAGCCTGGAGTCGCCGCCGGGAAATGAAATGAGGGGGTAGGCCGGCCTGACGCCGCCCTCCCCCTCTACATCGCTGCAGCCAATACAGACGAGACGCCGCAACAGGTATTTCTGCACCAACTCAACCTAACCAGCCAGCAAAACTGTAAGTTGATTCGCATTCCTATTTCTGTAAATGGTAGAAAGTGTTACGCTCTTGTCGACACTGCTGCGACACACAATTTCGTGCGACCCAGCATTGTAGATGTAAGAGACCTGAAACCCTGTAAGCAAACAGTACAACTAGCCACAACCGTTTCTAGTGGGGAAGTCATGGGGCAAGCAAACATCACCGTTAACATATACGTGACATTGAAACCCAGACGATAGCGTTTGTTGTGAGCGAACTTAGGGAGGATGCCAACCTCGGGTTAGAGTGGTTGACAGAGCAGAATACCATAGTGGAAACGTCCGCCCAACGAATCCACTTCGGCAAAAGGGAGCGTAGGATAGTGTACAACCTTGATCCACGTACACACACTGCTGTAACCGTAAACCTCGATGACTTTGACCATGGTGTACCACTTGAGTACCGCGAGGCAATGCAAGCGCTGTTGATTGAGAGGAGAGATGTGTTCGCGAGTGCAGATGCCTTAAGGAGGACAAATATCACAGAGCATGCAATAGAGACAGAACACAACCGATCTATTTTCACACCGCCAAGGGATTATTTACAACCACAAGCCAAGATTATAAAACAGCAAATTGCAGGGATGTTAGCAGATGGAGTCATAGAACCATCTGACAGTAGATATAACTCAGCTATCACGCTAGCCCCTAAAAAGGACGGGACATGGCGATTTTGCATTGACCTAAGACCTCTCAACATGATAACAAAATCAGCTGCCCCACCGTACATTAGTGTAAAAAGTGCCCTAAAGGCCTTTGGTAACGCCAGAGTAATGACCTCGCTAGACTTGCGCAGTGGATACTGGCAGGTACAAGTAAAAATGGAGCACCGAGATAAACATCATTTACTGCTCCTGACGGAGCATGATACCAGTTCTGTGCGATGCCCTTCGGGCTAAAATGTGCCCCGGCTACATTTCAAGTCATGGTAGTCAGAGTGCTGGATGGCCTTGTTGGCGAATGCGTAGTGGCCTACTTGGACGACGTGGTGATCTGGTCCCAGACCTGGGAGGACCATATCAAACACTTGTCTCTAGTGTTGGAGAGACTTGTCTGTGCCAATCACAAATGCCACATCGGAAAGACGCAGGTAACAGTCTTAGGGCACATTGTCGATGAGAACGGAAACAAGCCTAATGCGGAACAGCTGAGGATAATCGAAGATTATGAGGCATCGCGCACACGCAAGCAAGTCCGGAAGTTCTTTAGGTTAATCAACTGGCTGAGGGAATACATCCGGGACTTTGCAATAATAACAGCACCACTCACTAGCCTAATGTCACCTAATACACGATTCAGCTGGACACCTGCAGCGGCCGAAAGCTTCCACAACATCAAGGCCAGGTTCAGGGAGTGTACGGCCCTGGCGCGACACGACCCTAATAAGCCCATCTACGTGCAGACGGATGCGAGTGAACAGGGCATCGGAGCGGTACTATTCCAACTAGGCAGAAATGGCGAACGCCGTGTACTAGATTACAGTAGCGCAAAGTTAGGACCTGTAGAGAGGAATAGTGATGTAAATGAGAGGGAGTGTCTAGCGGTAGTGTGGTCGCTCAAGAGTTACAGACCGTACCTAGAGTACCAGCGGTTTACACTACGCACGGATAACAGATGCTTGGTCTGGCTTCACAGCACTCGAGAAACGCGTAGTAAGTTTACACGGTGGTCCCTACTGTTACAGTCCTTTGACTTTCACGTCGAACACGTCCCCGGCACGGAGAAACAATTCGCGGACGCCCTCTCAAGGTCACCTAACCAAAACACACTGGCACGCGACGAGGAAGTGTGGGAGGAGGTGCTACCACCACCATCACCACAAGAGGGCGTGACAGATACAATGACCTGCGCTAACATCACAGTCAAGGACACAAGGCACATTGACCAACTCTGTCAGGACATTATCACTGCCCAACAAACCACGCCTGACACGCTGATTAAGCGAGAACAGTGCGCGCAACAAGTCATGGAACGGTGGCGCGTGGTAGATGATAGGCTGGAGGTACGTGTGTGAATACGAAATGGCAGCTGAAAACTATATGTACCAATCTCGTGCAGGGCAGAAGTCCTAGCAATCATGCATGACAGCTCTCATGCTGGACACCCAGATGCCAAGCAGACGACGCACAATGTAATGCGCCACTTCCACTGGCCTGGCGTAGCATGCACGGCGAGAGAATGTTTTCGGAAGTGTATGTCTTGCAATCACTACAAGGCTAGGAGACGGGATGGTGTTCAACAACAACAGGCCAGAGTCCCGACAGAACCTGTTCGATACCATTGCTTTAGACATAATGGGCCCTTACCCAAGGACAGCACACGGTAAACGATCCATTGTTGTGGTCACCGACCTCTTCTCCCGGTGGGTAGAAGCATATGCGGTAGGAAATGCACGAGTTGGCAATATCGCCACAGTACTGGAGAGCGAGTTTTTCCCTAGGTGGGGTTACCCCCGAGTCGTCCTGTCGGACAACGGGACAAAATTCAGTGGGCGTAAGTGGCGAGATCTCTGTGGCAAATGGGTCGTAACCGCCCACAACACACCGGTGTACCACCCAAGAGCAAACCCCATGGAGCGCAGAAATCAGGAGCTCAAAGTACAGCTCCGCCTCCGTGTGGGCAAGGACCACACCAAATGGGCCGAACAGTTGCCACAGGCTTTGTTTACGCTGAGACGGCGAACGAATGACGCGACGGGTTACTCACCAGCGGAATTATTACAAGGGCGAGACTTACCCCTTCCGGGGGAGTTCAATTGCCCGCAGGCAGCCATACCCACAACACAGGTAACCGGCGAAAGGTGCAAGGAACGACGACGTCAAGAAATTGCACGAGCGCGAGAAAATCAAGAACGGTACATTAGGAAATGGGTACCCACCACCACTCGACAACCAGAGGTGTTACAGATAGGACAAAAGGTGTTTGTGCGCGGACATCAACTATCATCAGCCGAGAAAATTTTTTGCGCAGGACTAGCGCGAAAATGGAGTGGCCCACACGAAATCAAGAAAGTACTAAGTCCATCTACATATCAGGTAAAAACAGGTCCACGGCGCATGAAAAAAATCCACAGGGACGACTTGCGGCGCACACAGAGCCAGACATTACAGAAGCGCATGCCAGTGCGGGGCAGTCTGCGGTAGAGCAACCCCGGAGACCACGGGCGACGCTAGACATCGAAGACACACCTGGACAAAAGGAAACAACCCACAATATCCCTGTCTTGCTAAATGAAGGGGAACTGAGTGAGCGGCCGTCACAAATGGAACCCAATGGAAAACAAGACACGAGCCTACTAGAGAGCGGTGAAACAGTGATGACTAATGTCACGGACAACCAGAACACTGCAGCAGGTACCACGGAGACCGAGAATGAACGCAATGATAACACAGTGGTATGGGAATCACGTCCCTCCCACTCCAGGCGAAGCAGCAGACGAGGCAGGGGGCGCGACAGGGCTGGCAATGCCGGCGGGTGTACAAGGTAACCATACACCTTCTCGGCGCCGACCCCGCGAACAGTCACCGCACACAACGGCAGATAACCAGGAAGCCGAGGACATGGGCGACAACGCGTCACCGCACCGTTCCAAGCGCCCTCGTTATCATCTCCCGTTAAGCCAGTGTTGTGCGAGCAACCCCAGGAGACACCCAGCCCGGCAGCAACAAGGTCGCCGCGGCAGGAGCGCTGCACACAGAATAGCAACAGGCGCAGATCCACAACCACGCCGATATTTTCTGCGCGTGCGGTGCGCACCAAAGCCAGCTTCTTGTTGCATGTAGGCACACACTCTGCGCAACGGTCTCCCAGTGGGGGGCGTTTGACATTCGCTGACACACACGCATTTATCTGCGACAGTTGGCACATCGCAGCGATGCCACAGTAATGGTGTTAACACGCCCAACTCAGCAAGCCGACCGACGGCGACAACCAGAGGGCTACCTTAATATCGCCACTTGGGTAGTAGCAGAACACAAGGAAGTAAAAGGAGCCACGACAAAACCATGCTCAGGCAACACACACACCTGTAGCACCTATCGAGGAGCTCGGCCATTGGTAGTTTCTGTGGGCATTGGGCAGTTGCTGTACACAACGTGTTCAATTGCCGAGACACCAAGGTACGGAAACAGACTGTGTGACGTTGAGAAAATATGGGATGAGTGCAGCCACATTTTGGAAGGTTCAATGGCCCTAATAACACCAACTTTGTCGCGAGACACGGGAAATAGCGAAGCTAGGAAATGACCAGAAAGTATCAAGTAAAGGTTCGCCCGAGTCGCCACCGCGACTCAAGGTGACAACGGCATGGAGCGATAACCGGCGCCGAGCGCGCCAAGTGTTTGTGTGTAAATTCAAAATAACCCAATATATAATCTCTTGTAGTGCAACTAATAAAGTGTTATGTGAATTAAGGCCAGCCTGAACATTGAGAGACAGGTTAACAAGACAACTGGGGCGGAAGGCCATTTAAGTAAATTTCCCTACAGAAATCAGCTTTTTTATGTAAATCAATCATTGTTTTTTTAAGACAATGTTATAGTATCAGTAGTTATTGTGTCAAATGTATATTGTTTTGTGTATTTGCTATTTAACTCACATGCGTGGAAGCGGAGAGTGGTATTTTTTACGCGCCTTTTCTCGCCTTGTGCGAGGGAGGACGCCATGTTGAAGTCAGTCTTGTTCCGGGCGTGAGTAATGACGGCCACACGACGCCGTGGCTCCTGGGCCTTCGCTTTCTTACTGCATCCATCGTGTAAGGACAATAGTAACTTCATTCAATCTGTTTAGTACGGAACTTTACGTAGTCCAACCAAGTGACGTACCCAGGAGCACTGCTGCCCCAACATAGTAGACTCAAAGTTCGCCCGAGGATTTATGTTAATTTTAGTGTTATAGTCGCGCAATATCGCGGTTCACTGTATTCGCCACCCCCAGGCGTCGAGAGGGGTATCCGCTTCACGTACGCGAGTCCATGTTGTCTTACGTTATTGGGAACAATAAACGTAGTCCAGGCGTATGTTTTGTATTATTTTGAGCGTAGCTCCATCTGGGCATTTCCTGTTAAAACCAGCACCTCGTGGGTTCAACACCCACCTCAACCAAGGACATGGAGGACTCAAAGGGACACTGCCACAAGGGGCGGTAGACCTACGCCCCAGCAGCAGCCGGCAGCCCACAGAAAGTATACAAGCAGGTTTTAAAATTAGCAAAAAGAAGATACTATGATAGGATAATTCTAAACTCTGAAAACATATCTAACGCCACGTGGAACATTGTTAAACATGAACTAAACAAAACAGCAAAGAAGGAAAATAACCTAGAAATAAAATTACTCAACTCTAATGATAAAACAAATAATCCTGACCAAATAGCAGCCATTTTTAGCAAATATTTCTATGATATTGTACATAAGAAAAATTTGGTTTCAGCAAATGCATACGCAGCTCAAAACAAACTTAACATCACATCAACATCTACAATGTTTCTCTTTCCTGCTGATGAAAATGAAGTGCTACATGTGGTCAAAAAACTAAAGAATAAACTCTCTGCAGGTTTGGATGGAGTGCCAAATACTGTCATAAAGAAAAGTATTGAATTTCTTGTGGCCCCCTTTACATATATCTAATTAATCAATCCCTAACACAAGGTACTTTTCCAGATTTGCTTAAAAGCTCTAAAATAACACCATTACATAAAAAAGGTCCCTCTGATGTGTGTGAAAATAATAGGCCAATTTCCTTGCTGTCCACATTCTCAAAAATATTAGAAATGATAATGTATAACAGATTAATATCCTACATTAAAAAACAAAACGTTCTATCAGACAGTCAACATGGTTTCAGACCCGGTAAATCCATTAGTACTGCTCTGTTTGAGTTCATAAACAACACTGTTGAATCTGTAGACAAAGAGCAATATCCAGTGGGCCTATTTTGTGATCTCAGCAAAGCCTTCGATAGTGTAAACCACACAATTCTTTTAAATAAACTTAGTACCTATGGCATAAGGGGAGTAGCTCTTCACTGGTTCGAGTTATATTTATCAAATCGTAAACAAATGGTAGAAATACCATACACAAACCGATCAACAAATTTTATACACAAAGTCAGGTCCAAATGTCGTGACATTACTGTAGGAGTACCTCAGGGATCCATACTAGGCCCTATTATATTTTTATTGTACAAAAATGATCTACCGACAAGCATTACTGCAGGAAAATTTGTATTATATGCAGATGACACAAATATAATCATAAATGGAGAAAATGCAACTGTATTAACAAAAAATATCAAGGATGTGTTCTCAGGCTTAAAAAATTGGTTTGATGCAAATAAATTGACCCTAAACAACTCAAAATCTAAATGTATCTATTTTCATCCAAGTCTAGCTCATACAGCCAAAGCCCCAGATGTGTTGACAAAAGATTTTAACATACTCAGTGAAAGTTCAACAAAATTATTAGGAATATACATAGATGAAAACCTAAACTGGAAACATCACATAAACCATGTATCTAGTAAAATTAAGCTCCATTTGTTTTGCTATGAGAACAATCTCAAATTGTATAAGCTTAGAGAGTCTGAAGGTCATCTATCACAGCTACGTTGAATCTCATTTGCGCTATGGCATTGTTTTGTGGGGAAATTCATCAGATTCTGAGAAGGTTTTTAAACTGCAAAAGAGGATAATAAGACTCATGACCAACAACAAAAGCAGAGCATCTTGTAAGCCTCTTTATAAGAACCTACCATTCTACCAATACCTAATTTGTTTATTTATGAATCTGTAATTTTTGCACACAAGCACCTCATGAATCTAACACACAATTCTGATATACACACACACTCAACGCGCAACAAAAGCAAATTTCATCCACCCATCCACAATACTTCACTTTTTGCAAAAGGACCTCTGTACACAGCCATTAAATTGTACAACCACCTACCTTCAAACTTAAAATTGATCAAATCTATAAATATTTATAAAAAAATTGAAAAATATTTTATTAAACCATTGTTTCTACTCAATAAAAGAATTTTATGAAATTAAAATTGATGATATCAATTGCAACTATTAAAGGTTTATTTTGTGTTTAGTGTTTTACAATGTACTGACAAATTCCTATACTACATGTACAGAGTACAAGTGATGCAGTCATTTGGAATAATAAATATTTGATTTGATTTTAATTAAAGCTATAGTAATGAATGCTCGTGTATATATTGTAATCTAGGGTACTGACTGGTATGTGGTGTTATGTCAGTTTTCACTGAAACATACTTATTGTAACAAAATAGGAAGTAGTAGGTCAATATGTGTAACCTTGCTAAAATGATGGGTTTGTTGTCATTTGTTATTTGTTATTTTGTGTTTAGTGTTTTACAATGTACTGACAAATTCCTATACTACATGTACAGAGTACAAGTGATGTAGTCATTTGGAACAATAAATATTTGATTTGATTTGAATGATGCAACCAAATATGCAACTTGGCGGCGAGAACCTAACTCTGATGCCACCTGTTGGTGGAGTTTTGAACTGTCTGAAGCACGGAGCAAGTGATAACGGCCACGGCGAGTCGAGGTCGACGATAGCGTCACATAATTCTCGCACCAATCGAGTCTAATTATAATGTATGTATGAATGTCAATAACATCATAAGTAAATATTTTGAAGTGTATTAAATTCAGACAGGTCGAGTTCATCATATGTTCTTTCACTAATGTTGTATTCAAATAGGAAAATACACGGAACTACGTACAATAAATCGCTACCAACCATACAAGCAGTAAAGTAACTCTTGTTAGTGCTGATGTATATGCAGTAACGGCTAGTGATTTTTTCAGAGGTTAAATCTTTAGTGCTCACTTTATTCCGAATGGCCTGTACATTAGTTCTTATTAAGGTTGTCAAAATTGCAGGAAGAGATAAAAAATGTTCACATTACCACTATAGATGAAGTAGTATTAACTGACTTTCCAGCCGATCAAACTAATGTAACCATATTGATAGTGTTTGTTATACATCAAAGTGACTACTTACTGGCAAATTATGTGATCTTGCTGCAGTGCAATCTGTCTCTCACATAGGTATTAGCCAATATTTCCAGCATGATGTTATCCAGCTGAATTTCAATACCAACAGCAAGAACACAATCTTATATATTTTACCAGCTTCATCTGAAAGCAAAAACATTTTAAAAAATCAATAACTTGAACACTTATAACTTAGTTACCAGCCTAATTGTGGGGTTTTGAGCAAATAAAATTGGTGACAATACAACAAATTACTTTTTTTTTTACAATATCTGTAAATACATTTTAGGAACATTCTTACTGCACCATGTTTGGCACAGCTAAGCAAATTTGTTAAAAAATCTTTATGGGTTACTTAAAATAAATGTAATTTCATTATAAGCCTCCTTTTTTTAGGCTTAGATTGGGCTGATAATGTAACACAAGAGCATTTCAATGTTAGTAAATTAACCAAATACTAATTCAATTTATTAAGAAATGCAGTATCAATTCGAATTTGATCGCTTTTGCATAAGCCCAAGTTTGCTTTAAAAAATTACCTACAAGTTTTCATTCTCTAATTAACTAACAACTTGTCCATCCCACATATAAATACTCCTTTCTGCTCATCTCTTTCTTGTAAATTACTATATCTTAGCTATGCATACACTCTGCCCCCACAGCATATCTATGTCTGCCTGCAGGTTGTTCTCGTTGATTGATTCTGTGTACGCTACAACATACAATCGAAATCGTCTGCAAATAATTTTATCTTGTCCCTTATCCCACATCCCATGTCATTAACCATTATAGAAAAAAATTGTGTATATATATATATATATATATATATATATATATATATAGACACATACACACCAGGACACCTAAATATGCTAAATTATCTTTTAACTATGTTCTTACATACATCTGACATACATTCACTGAACAGGAGGAAGACTATTTCAAGAAATAATGTGTACGTGTCACATTTTGCAGAGCAATTAAAACTCATTAGACACCAGGTGAATAAAATAATAACTCTTGCAGGAATAAATAAAACACAGTAATATATTTGAGAATTTCAACTAAAATAAATGACACCAGTCAAATGTCCCAGGAGTTGTGTAGACAGTTGATAATGGCAGTGTCCTAAAAAAATGTAACAACTGTTGATAACTGTATCAATATTAATTGATATCAATATGAAAAAAACAAAAGACAAAGATTTTTAGGTTTACGAGAAAGAAGGTTAGGAGTACAGGGATAGAGAAAGCTTCAAAATACAATTACATAGGAATTATGTTGCAGGACAACTTGAGGTGAATAGAGCAGTTAGAGAGAGTGGTGTCTAAAGAGGGAGAAAGGCTCTAAGTATGCTGGGAAAAATGTTGAAGGATGTTAGTAGCAGATTGAAGGAAAATGTGTAT
>PNEQ01057303.1:0-10616 GCA_003012365.1 Medauroidea extradentata
AATGACAATGTACAACCTTATCAGTCCGAAGTGGTGATGGCTCACCATGTGCTGCGCAGCACCCCGAGTGCACCGCTGTCTTCACTCTTGAGGTCTTCTGTTCGACTCCCGTCGCGCACCTCCTCTTCGCCTGTCAGCCCGCCGCAGCAGTCCTCTTGTATCGCCAACACTGCTACGCAGGTAGCCGCCTGCCGCCTCACAGTAGACTTTGATGTCACCAAGATGTCTTCACCAGTCTCTCTCCACAGGCGTAGCACCTTCCTCTAGCACTACCAATAGCGAACTCTCCTCAAATGTGCCGATTCTGTGGTTTTATACTAGCCCAGACAGTCGGTTATTCCCCGCATTACAGGGGTCTAAAAATAGATTTTTCATCATGTTTCGGATGTGCTTGTAGACACGTCGGCCGCCCTCGAAGGGTTAAGACGCAGTTGGGACAGGTATCTATGACGTAGTTTCGGCGGGTTTCCCACTATGAGCCACCCGGGCTTTGAGTCATCGGCCAGCCCTCAAGATGTTACGAAACAGCCGCCGACCACTGGCCTCCAGGAACATGGCACGCAACAGTATTTTTTTAGAAAGACACAAAGATGATTATTTATAAATTACTACTACTGCCAATTAATTAATTTGACGTAAAATTTTAAGACAAATAACACATCTAAAATGCATTAACACAAGAGCCTATTTATGTTAGTGTTTAATTAAATCTCATGAAACCCAACCCGTAATTGCAAAACGAACAAGCACACATGTAGTGCAACTTTAACACGAGTACGTGATAACAAATAAATTTAACCATTGTAATTAGTAAACCTATAGTTACTTCATCAATAATAAACTATCGCGAACCAACCCTACAATAAAAACAGACGTGATTCCTTTACACGATGAACGGTGTTGTAACGCCTCGTGTTTACCAACTATTCACTACTACTGCAGCCTCTCAGAAGGCGTGTAGATATTTCTGGACTTTCGTGGTCTAAATACTGAACAACCATTTTGTTGCTTCGTTGGATATTTACAAGCCATTAACACTCATAATGTTGAATTTTTCTTAACTGCTTTGTGATTCAAAATTTTAGCAAGCTTGAATGAAAATCCAATTACAGAAGTTATTAAGTACGGCTATATCAACTTGAATTTTTCACACGCTATATCTGAATAAATTAAGCATAACTATGCGACTATTGGTTTTAAGAACAAACCCTTGCTTTTAATTCAAACTTTATAAAAACAGTAACAATCATGTTTAAAAATATACCCAAAATCGTAAACTAATGTTCCTATATTTATCCAGTTTTTCACTAACTACTCAGTTATACTATACAAAATCTGCACTTTTTCTCTGAATTATGCTGTATGGCACGACATATAAGGTATTATTTTATCCCGGCAATAATCTGCAAGCATTTAAACGTTTTGGCCTACCCTCATTCAGAATTAAATTTGAAACCGCAGCAAGCACTCTAGCATAACTGCAAAGCATTAAACACACCTCACGTACGGTCCGCTATCTGCCACAGTTATTGAATTACGTCGAGAGTATCCACGCGAAAGTGCGGGCTGGCTCTCATTAAAAGTTATAGTTGTCGTCAACTTTCTAGAACATGGAAATGCAGTTAGCGGGGTCATTACAACTGAGCGAGTCACGATGCAGATGTGTGTGTAGTTCTGCGGCTTCCTTTTGTTACACTGCAGCAAACAGGAGCCAGGTAAATACCGCCATCGCAAACTAGGTCATTGATTTTGCCGGTAGGGATTTAGCTACCTCGTCTAGCGGATGGCTAGTAAACCCTGGCTCACAGCTTGAATTAATCATTGCCTGTCATATACAAACAATCCTCAACTTAGGCTATAGCAACACCTCAGTTTGTTTTCCCTAAAGAATATTGGTTTTTAAAACTCAGTTTTTAAATTCATTTGCCCTAATTTCGTTTGTCCTAAAGTCGTTTGTCCTAAAAAACATTTGTCCTAAAATAATTTGTCCTAAAATAGTTTGTCCTAAATTCATTTATCCTAATTTCGTTTGTCCTAACATCGTTTACCCTAAACAGCATTTGTACTAAGTCGTTTGTCCTAAAAGAGTTTGTCCTACGATTAGGATAAACGAGTTTAGGACAAACGATGTGTACCCAACTCAGTAGCTAATAAACAGGAGATAAGATGTTTAAAGCACCTCTCATGACGATGGACAGAACGAGAAATTTGCATATTTATCAACTACCGGTACGCAATATTAGTAAACACATATAAAACAAACATTTCAAATATTTACATACAGATTACTGAGGCCATTCAAACTTGACACCATAAAGCAAGCAAACTGAAAGCGCTGCACAGTAGTAGGTATACTTCGACAGGGGTAACTTTGCTGGATTCAAAATGTTTGCTCTGGAGCCATTTAGCGAAGAAATACATATTTCTAGCCAATTACTTACATTATTAACGTTTATCCACTCAGTTAACGTTTACCATTTCTTCAACAAGAGGCACCAAAATATATATTTAAGAGTAAGGCAAAGATACAAAAAAACTGACGAGACTTCCTCTGAGATTTCTTTTATTTATTTATGTTTTTTTTTTTTGTGTTTTATCCATTTTTGTGTTTTTATTCTTTGTCATTTAACACAAGTTTGGTCAATAAGACATGACCAAGGTCGTATGTCCATAAACCAATAAATTCTTATTGTAAACTCCCTAATAACAATCATTTTAAAATCTCAAAGTTACCAATTGTTAAAACTATCCCCACTTGACAGTACGTCCAACCAACATTAAGCCCTCCCTTCTCATGTCTTCTACAGATCTGCAAAAGTAAATATTTAGGCCAAGAAGTCTGCATGTAAAAATAATAGCTATCGAGTAGTTTTTATACAAATTCAGAACAGCGCCATACCACACACGACAATCGAGATAACACTTGTACTACTGTAACCTCAACATTTTTAAAATTGCGTGTTACATAACTGTTACAAACTCGCTGCTAACCATGCGTTCCGTCCACTTCCCATCGTCCTCCAGTCCGACGCCTATATTTCTCCCGGAGCGCCGGCAACTAAAGGAGAAGAGGGGAGGGAAAATGCGTCATTCCTGCGTAGTAAAGGAGGTTCGGGATTAAGAGAGCACTCGAAAAAGCCCTGCTAAAGTTATATTTTCAGCCTATTTGTTATCTATCCGCGCGTAATAGCTAGAAACATGCAAAATTCGCGTTATCATTTAGTAGCAGAATAAACTTCACTTTCCTATACATAACAGAGCATAATATGCGATTCAATTGGCATGAACTTTTATGCGTTGTCATTTATGTGTGTTACGTCTTCACAGAGATAGGCATCTCTCTACCATGTAAGCATTCTCCGCGGCAAGTCACGTATTATCGGCCAGCGGGAGACGTCGAACTAGTCCATACTATAGTCACTTGAAGTCTAGTTATCTGTCAGAAAATAAAGCGAATATTGCATGTCTCTAGTAATAGCTAATTAAGGGACACGTGTAGCCTTTCTGGGCACGTCACTTGATATTTGCGCGTGTAACATAAATTGTGCAGTTGGTAGGTACCTAAATAAATTGATAAAAAAATGTATTAATTACATAAATTTACAATTATGGCTATTTCGGTTGATTTTGTTTCAGTATTTTTGTAATTAAATACGAAAATACACAGAACTATTTTGTGTAATTTCGCTTCCAACCATATTAGTTAATGTTGAATTATATGTAGTAACGGTCAGTGATGTTTTTCAAAGGTTATATTTTAATACTCACTTTGTCTTGAACGAGCTATAACAGTCCAGTTCGGAAAATAGTCCGCGGAGATGTACGAGATATGCTTTCCTTTTCCGCAAACCTCAAAGAGCCTACAACCCTTTATCGATGTCACAGGAAGAGCAAAGTGCCCAAAGTGGGCAGTTATTGCTTGAGCGTCGGAGTTGGCATGTGAAAAGGGGTGGGGGTATCTGCAGCGGACGTGGAGACGAATGAGCACAAGGGAGCTGAGGAACAGATGTCTACTAAATTGTGTCGACGATCAGCGAGAAGAATGCAACGGCGTGGAATTCTGTAGATGGAGGTGACTGTCCAATGTGGGAGTCAGAATTGATAATACAGTAGTGAAGACAAGGGTGGTTGTGAACGTCACGTTAATGACATTTGAAACGTTACATTTTAATATATATTATTAATAATTCAAAAAATTAGATTTCTACTAATTTTACTGTGGTGTAAACATTACACATAATTAGTGAACAAAAAGACTGCAATGAAGGTATCTTGCGAAATAGTTTGGCAAATACATTAGGCCGTGCCGCAAAAACGGGGAACAAAGGTGTGGCATTTTTGTAAGTTCAACAGCCGGCATTTATTTCCACTGGGACTGTGAACAAAAACAATGGATAGTGTACAGGCTCGGAAGTTGCGTCAAATAACTTTCCCAACCAGATGATGAGATATTTGTCAGCACTTAACATCTTGCTAGGGCTTTCGCGCTGGTGAAATGTGATATGACGCGAGTATGGAGCAGCGCCGAAATGAAGGGTCGGGGTAAACGGAAGATCGCCGAGAATACCCGCCGACCAACATCACCGTCCGGCACGACTCTCTCATACAAAAATCCAGGTACACGACTTTCCAACTACACACGAAGACAAAACACAAGCTTGCACACATTTTCTCTTGAATTACAAACACACGTTTTATCTTAATTAAATTGCTATTATTTGACTGTGTAATAAACCACTAATTTTAAAATAGTATACGTGATAACTTTCCTAAACACTGTCTTCCTGGGTAAGATTAATTGGCCTCATGGATGTATCATGAAAGTACAATACGCAAAGCTAGTCGGAAGATTAATGGCTCAGAATCATAGGCAGGCGATAAGGGTGATATTGACACGGGCACCTGATGCCGCATTGCTCTTACGTGCAAGGCGCTGAACCTGCCTACAGTATTGCTGCCGTACCGCTGGAACTATGCAGCTTCAAACAGTTACGGTTAATTTATAGCTGCGAAATCTGCAGCAAAATTAAGGCCAGGCTACGTAGTTTTTTCACACTGGTGCAAACTCGTAACTTTTTTCAACGAAATGTTCTGAAAAAATTCAAGACTAATATCAGCCATACGATATAAAATTCTATGTAGCCGTTTTACAAAATAATGCATCGTTCGTTTGCAAAAAAAAAAAAAAAAAAAAAAACGCGGTTCGGAATACAGTGAGCACTCAAAAAAAACCCTGCTGAAGATCTATTTCCAGCTAATTCGTATCTTTCCACGCGTAACAGCTAACGACGGGAAATGTCTAACCTCTCTGGATTAGTCACTTGATATTTGCGCACGCAGTTTGATGGAAAAAATTATTACTTATATAAAATACAATTACGTAGATTTCGATTACTTTTGTTTCAATATGGCTGAATTTTAATAGGAAAATACATGGAACTACATTGCGTAATTTCGCTGGCAACAACACAAGCAGTAAGGCAACTAGAATTAATGTTGAATTATATGCAGTAACTACATTTTTATTACTATCGTGTATTTGCTTGTTTTGCACTGGCTGTATAATAATGTAACTGAAAACATAAATCAATTCATATACAATTTCAGTGTCCCATTTTATCTTTATTTGCATGCACATAACTCAGCTATGGTAAATGCATAGTGGGTTATCAATCTTCCTCCTCGGTTTCAGTCGAAATGTTGAATTTTATTATTTCTATGCTTTTTTGGAATTTATTGAATAAAAATGTTAAATCGGCAACTATGCCGCAAATTCGATTTACCTTGAGCTACTATACGAGCATGGCAATAGAACTATAGGCAGTTCGGAATAAAGTGAGCACTCGAAAAAGCCCTGCTAAAGATCTATTTCCAGCCAATTCGTATATTTCCGCGTGTAACGGCTAACGACGGGAAAAGTCTAACCTCCTGGGACACGTCACTTTATATTTGCGCGTGTAAGATAAATTGTTCAGTCGATAGGTACATATATAGTTTGATAAAAAGATAAGTTTATTAATTATATAAAATACAATTATATCGCTGTCGGTTGATTTTGTTTCAGTATTGTTGTATTTAAATACGAATAAACACGGAACTATGTTGTGTTATTTCGTTGCCAACCATACAAGCAGTAAGGTGACTATCGGTAATGTTGAATTATATGTATTAACAGCTAGTGATATTTTTCAAAGGTTAAATATTTAGTGTTCACTTTATTCCGAACGGCCTATAGTAATGTATTGTTAGGTCGCAATTTGTCGGGCAAATTATGAATATAAAAAATTTGTCACATTGCGGCGTAATTATATATTAACAGCCAAATCGCACTGTAGCGAAATGTAAATAGAATTTGAGGTATAGTCGCATATTTAAAATTTTCATTCTTAGAATTCCAAAAAAGCGAAAAATAATAAAATTCAGGATGGCGGCTGAAACCGAGCTTTAAGTTTAAAATAGTTTCATAGCTTACAATGGCAATGTTGAGAGCGATTGACTTATTTAACAACTCGAAACAGTAAACAGAAAAAATTAAAACGTAAATAATACTAACGAATACAATTAATCCTCCAATGTAAACAAATTACAGTAAAAAACGCTTTTGCAGCAATATGAACTATAAATGGAAAATAATCTGTACAAAAGCGAATTTGTTCAACATCGATAGGATTTCCCACAATTTAATAGAAATAACTTAAAATTTTAAAAACAACTTAAAATAACTGACGCAAATAAAATAACTTCCATGTAAAAAAAAGCGTGAGGTACTTTATTTTAGTAGTAGTTTAAATTTTTTTTTATCGCTAGCTATTCGTAAAGGTAGATATTATCTTGGTAGAACTTTCGAAACACTTCATATTATGCATTTATATCCGGATGGTTTTCATAAAATAGGTTATAAATGCGTTTTAATATTTATACTATTATCTAAATACGAAGTCTCTTCACCTTTACCACAGTGGTTAAGTTTTCTTGCGTATAAGACTGTGAACATGTTCCTCCATTTATTTCACAATACTGTCAGTTGCTAAACTGACATTTGGGTGTTTACTCCTCATATCTTTAGACGAAATCCCCTTCCGTAATAAATAGCTCAGCCGTAAAACCCTTTTCTTGACTACTGCATGAGATTCAGGAAAGTTTTGTTCTACGTCTTTCTCGTCTCACTTTCAACAAAAACGAAATAGTCGTAAGAGGCGTTTGGCTGTGTTTCTTCAGTAGCGTTTCATGGTCCGTGTGCCAAAAACGATTTCAACTCAATCAGGCGCAGTAAATACATATCTTGTTAAATTTTATCTTCCAAGGTTGTGAAATTATGAATTCTGTCATATTCAGTCATGTTTTCGATTCGAATTGGTTTTAACTTCGATAAAATGTATCAAAATACATACTTATCTTGGAGCGTCAGTCCTTCCTTTTAATCCTATGAGTTTAGAATTGCAACTTTACTCAGAAATATCAAATGAAAAGAAACTTTGCACGGTCTAAAAATTTGTTTACAATTTTAACAAACAAAATTTGTGCTGGAACGTAAAGTATTTTTTCTTGTATAACTATTGAAAATGATTCCAATGCGTTTATCTACGAGAAGACGACACTTCAAACTGTGTCCCTGTGATTTTAAAAATGCCGTCCGCTAATTAAAAAAAAAGGCAAATGTTATTACTTTATTTTATTTACTTTTTTTTAGCAAATGTAAATTATATGATGCAATGTATCACGTATTTGTTGCAAACCGGCCCATGGCTGAACTATACGTGGATAAATAAATTAAATAAATAAAATAAATAAATAAATGATTTCCAAGCTCCTCAAAAGAGCTAAAAAGTACTTTTTCACGTTGCTGTAGCTAAGAAAATATTAACCGTAGGCCTAATCGGGAAACAATCACAGAAACCGGCATTGGACATTAACTCATACTTTCCACAAATAAAACAAGTTTCATTGAACAATGGTTTCTACGAAAACACTGCGCGCTAGTTTAGTTCTCCGCGCCTAGAGGCGATGAGGTGTTCGACGGACGTGTTATATTCGACTTATAAATAGCCGTTTTCGTGCCTCGAACGTAAAAAAAAAGCTAGCGTCCACCAACTCTTCATTCCTAGTGAAAAGTTGAATATACAGTCCTGATGCACGTGCTTGTGTACGCCACGACGTGTGGCACAACAGTGACAGGATTATATTGACTACAGAGTAAGAATGTTAAGGATGTTCCAGTGTGGAAAAATCATAATTTTATATTTGCATAAAATAGGGTTAGTTTTGTAGACATTACTTGAGAGTACAATTTCCTCTTACGAAAAAAAATTTAGCTCAGCCAGTTTTTCCATAATGTCAATTCAAAGTCAAAATTTGCATATTTTTACTTCATGCAAAACTTGAAAACCAGTTAACATAACTAAATGGAAAAAATCACATCAAAACTACATGCCACGGTCTACGGCTTGAAACATATAGAAACCCTTTTACTTAAAAATTTTTTTCTAAAATTTGCTAATTTTTTATTACTTTTAAAACTTTTTTTAAAAATACAAAATGCCGCGTCACCTCAACGAGCCAAGCGCTGAACTAGCGTGCAGGGTTTCCGCAGAACTGTTTTTACTACGGGACATTAAGCGGTGACCATATAATTTTAATTGGTGGAAAGTCTGCTACTAAGTTCAGTCCAGGTGGCAATTTGAGTTTCGCATACATCCGGTTAGTATATTTTGTAGTACGGAAGTCTGAAAAGGCCGTTTTTAGCCATGTTGGAGGGCTTAGAAAGAGTGTTTTCAAAGAGCGTGGCGTCTTAACAATGAGGTTCCAACATTGTCTGAAGTGTGTTTTCTTTTCGTACGTTGGCACAATGGGCACACGTGGAATATTTTCGTAGAAAGCACCTGTTTACGAACACGCTGCAACGCATTAGAAGCGTGGGGTAGACGGCCGCCTCAATGTCTTCCCGGACGTAATGAGCGCGGGTTCAAGCACTGTACGACGTTGTAAGGAGCGCCTGTTGTGCAACAGCTGAGCGGTGATAACGGCCTAGAGACGGTAGCGTGGCCCGCGGCTCGGAACCAGGCGAGCACGCGACGGGCGAGGGCGGCACGACAACCACCAGCACGCGGGCCTTCCGGGTTTCCGCCTGCATCCCCGGCTACACGTCGTTCCAGATAAACTGAACATTTCCCCTTGTCAAGAACAATATCTGGGGAAAATGTACTGTGCCCTTACACGTTAACAGTTCAGTACGATCAATCTATACACTTCGGTTGTTACTGAGGTCGCTTTGTTTATATTAAGTTGCTGGAAATAATAAATTATCTGAAACGAAAACAATTAATAAATAACTAGGGTTTCAAAAGTGGTCAGTTTATCCTGAACCACCTATAAAGATAATTCTACTACAGATTAGGAATATCAATGTTGTCAGTTTGGCCAAGGACAATTTCTGCCGCTACAACACTCATACAGGCAAAGGGAATATAGATCAGTGGTTATTTTCTGTTTGAAAGCTTTCGAAACAGTAAAAATTCAATTCTTTTCTTGAAAATTAAAATTTTTATAGTTATTTTGTTTTCGGTAAAAAAAAAAGGTCAAGTGATTTTTATTTTTTCTGGCCTAGCTAAAGTTAATTCTATTTTAATACCAAATACAGAGTGAGTGAGAGATTTTTGGACAACGTTTAACATCGAGGTCTTTAGCTTTGGTGAAGGGTGATATGTGAGTATGGAGCAGCATCGGAATGAATGGGCGGGGGAAGCGGAAGATTCCCGTGAAAACCCGTCACCCAGCGTCATAGTACGGCACGATTCCCACATACGAAAATCCAGGGGCCGACACCGCCGGGAATCGAACCAGGATCGCATTGGTTTGAGTCTGCTTTCGAGGTGTGACGTTTATGTCCTCGGTAAGGCACTATAAAGAGTGGGTATAATCGTCCGTCATTTTGGGTCTTTCGGAGCTGGCGCAAGCCAATGCATGCGCGCGCGCCACAAAAACCTGTCTAACTAAACTCTTCATAAATCTGAAACTATTCAGCCAAACGTATTCAAAAATTTTGTACAGCATTTATGAACTATGCTGCCAACGATAATATCCATTAACTTAATTTTATGCAACTATCATATTATTAAAAAAAAATTTTAACAATGCCATGTTGACATTTGACTGGAAAATGCAGAGTAAATTATAGTAAGCGAGAAACTTTTTTGTTATACGAGATAGATGGGGGGTGTCAGCGAACAAAATAAAAATGATAGTATAAACTAACTTTCTATGACCCTCATGACGATTTCCGGGAATCGCTGTTGTTTTGGCGGCAGGTGGAAGATAGAATATTTCGTGCGCGAGGCATGGTCTCGCTCAACGACGCGAACACAACTTCACTCTTAGTTTATCTACACAATATTTACTATGTAAATGTCAGTTATATATATGTGTGTGTGTGTGTGTGTTACTAAGTTTCTAGTTTGTAATGTTACTTTTTACTATTTACTTAATTAGATAACATAGAGCATAATTGTAAAAATAAGTAGTAAAAAACTGTTATTCATTTACATACTTCTATTTAACTAATGTTGTGTACCAAACATTTTACTTTTTTTCACAGATTAAATTGATCACCCGCGATGTAA
>PNEQ01057305.1:0-17894 GCA_003012365.1 Medauroidea extradentata
ACACCTACCACCAATCAGCGTGAGGCAGCTGCTCTGATAACCGGCAGCCAGTCCAATAGGAAACCTGCAGTAACGTGCAGGATCCAAACATACACGGGGCTGGTATCAACAACCTCGGGCAGCCAATAAGCGGCCAAGTTCGCCCGTGTCAAAGGAGCCGCCACGTCATTTCACGTCTGTATTACTATTTAGTCTGTGGTATGACTTTAAACAGTCTCAAAAGTATTTGGTTGAAAAATACTTAAGTTGTTTACGATTGTTTGAAATAAATGAAAGACCATGCATGGCCTTAATATAACCGCTTACAACATGACGGTGTTATGCGCCAATTTTCGTAGTTGTCATTAAGACATGCTGTAAGTTTTTCGGATTCCAAACAGTTTTACGAAAAGTGTACTTGTCCTATAAATCCAATATTTATAACCACAAGATGTAAGAATAAAATACTTTTTTTAAGACCGTTTCAAAGCAAAAAAAAAATATATATATATATCGAATTAGTAATTGGCGAACACGTCCAATTTATCCTATCGATAGAGATGACGGTATATCGCGAAAATATTTTATGCCAACATACCCTTGAAAACTCTGTAGTTTCTCGCAAAATATATGATTCGGTAATATACTTCTGACACAACGTAGCTCTTTGGAGGCCAATAAGAGGCATAAAGTATTATAATATCGGGATTCTTATTGGCTCAGTCAAATAGGGTAACAGCTCCAAGTATAAGCTAAAGCCAGTAATCTTCTGGTAAACTGAACGTGTACACAGTCAAGTTTTCTCGCGATAACCCAACTCGCTGTTGGAATTTAATCGAGATATTGTAGATGAAAAGACAGAGAAACTAAATTTGCACGATAGTGGGGTGTGCAGCTTGCCCAGACGTTGGGTGTTTCACATAGAACTGTTACACGGTATGCAACACTGGCCACGGTAAATCAAGCATAACTACAGTGCTATAGTTAGTACCGTGGCGAGGTATCGCTGGTGGAACGCCACTCGAGCCTCTACTGTGGCGAAACACAATTAACTTGCTTTAGCTGCAGTCAAATCGTTCTGCATGGCCTACCGCCATAACAGACGAGTTACACAACAGCAAGTGTTTTTGCCGTGAAGTTTATTGTTTTTTACGTATTTGGTCACTTTTAGATGCCCTCTAACAGCAGTAGTCCTTGCTAGAGTTATACTGGGTAAAGAGTGAATGAATCGACCAGGACAGGATTAAGGGCACAGTCTACAGCAATTTCCATCACTTTTTTTATTTTTATATTCGTGCCAGATTTATTTCTTATTTTAGACACAAAATGTGACAACATTTTGCTCTTATGACGACATTTTTTTATCTCTCATAGTTTTTGCGTCATATCTCTCGTTCAGGTCCAAAATTTAATGTTACAATTTTAAGGACGACACTAAACCCAACTCACTTACCAAACTGAAAAAAAAAATTTTGAATTTTTTAAATATCAGCATTTGTATCTAAATACAAAGAAATTAATTTTTGTATTTATTTGCAAGAAATTGTAGCCTGCGACATCTTTATCCCCTGTGATTTCTTTTAAGTTTGGAATGTCAGTTGGTTTTAGTGTCGTCCTCAAAACCGTAACATGAAAATTTTAACTTTTAACTAGTCTCCGCCGACAGTTTATTGCAGAATTAAAAATAATAATGCAACCCTTGTGCACACTAAGAATAAACTCCTTAACTCCCTTCGTGCCGTCTTTGCACTCAATTTTGATCGATTATGGAGTATTCAGCACTGTACTCTGACGGTGCCATAAAAAAATAATCTAAATAAAATTAATTCAATGAAAATGCACACCTCATGCACGTCAGTTAATTGCATTGGTGTGAAATTATTACTTACAAAGATATTTTTTCTAAATTCCATGTCTGATTTTTCTACAATAATTACAATATTTTTTAACGCAACCTAATATCGATATCGAAGAACCACTACTTTTTTTTTATACTATACTTGATATTTATTTTGCCCTAATTTTTTTTCGCGGCAATAACACCCATAGTAGTTTAGATCTTCGCACCTAAAGTATCATAATTTTGTTACGAAAATAATCCAAAATCAAATAAAATTTATTTTGGGAGCGAACTGGGCATAATTTTGCCAAAAACCTACAAATACAATATTGTGCATTGCATGACTGCACTTATTCTCGAAGTTATTCAACTCAAATATCATTCTGCTAAAAATCATTCAAGTTGTTGCACCATTGTAAAAAAAAAACGGGGAACAAACTTGGTATTACATTTTTCAAGACGACAAGGCATAAAACTAATTTTCATGTTTTACTCTCACCTTTCTTCAGTGACCTAGCCAACTTTCTCTTGGGAGAGGGGGAGTGTTATATTGTAAGTGTTATCTTTCTATTTTTGCTTGTAAGAATACACACCGCTGAAAAAAGTTTCTTTATGATAACATTAAATGCGATTAATATGCGGCCTTGAATCTCTGACGTGTCCCCAGTTCCCTTCCTCCCCCTCATTTTTTTTTTTTTCATTACTCCCTCCCCTCTCCAACGATCACCAACACATTTTTTTCCGGCAACGCCTCTGTCTTTCGTACAAGTACACTAACAAACATTTGTAGCATTCCTACATACAGTCAATTGCGTGCAGAAACAGGTTAGACTCGTTTCCTTCGAAGGTTGGTTTTAAAAGTGAACAAAGTATAATTCCTAAGATAGTTGTCTCAGGAATCTCTTGACCTCAGGTTGGCGTGTGACCGCAGGCTCAACGACCTCTCGTGTCGTGATGCCTTCCGGGTATCCTTCATCTGCTGCTGGTAGAAAGCCATGGCCTTGTGAGACTGTTCCAACTTTTCTCTGTCAGGCTCGACACTTCACTACCGGAGAAAGTCCACGTCATTCTTGAAGCACAGCTACTATAAGCAGCGTAGTCACACCATGTTTTTATATTTATATTTGTACCAGTTATTTTTTTTTCTTGTTTTAGACATAAACTGTGACTAAATTTGGCTTTTATAATTTTTTTTGTCTTGCATAGTTTTTGCATAACGGCTCGTTAAGGGTGTTAAGGTGCGATAAAATCATAATTTTATATTTGTATGAATTCATGTTAGTTTTGTAGACGATACTTGTGAGTATAGATTAGCGGTCGAAAATGAAGCTCAACCAGCTCTGACGAACTGCTTTTTTATGATCTTTGAAAGAACTGTGCTATGGGAGTGTATGACTGGATTTATTTGCTTCGACATACTCCATTGCGAAATAAATTACTGTCAAAAGAAAACTAAAAATAAGAGAAAAAATCATAAAGAAGCAGAGTATGCTTTAGTCAACAGGATACATACACAGCATAAATATCCAAAAACGGAATCGGGTCAAATGAAACAAGGAACAAACAGAAAATAAATGAAATAACAAAAAAAAAAAAAAAAACCTAAGTTAACATGCGACACAACGATGAAACGAAACAGAAACACAAAGAAGTCAAGCACAAACAGAAAATACAACAGACACAAACTGCGTTTTGTGAATGAATAAGTTGAAGATAAGTATTACCTCGACTGCCAGCAGTTTGTATCTCAATTACGTATTTAGTAACGGTAATTGACGTTTTGGCCCACTAAACTTCAATGTATCCAAACATTCACGAACTCCGACACCACGACAATCCATAAAGAAAACGAGTACAGTAAATACCTCGTCATGTCGCTTATGTTCTGTGCCATTATAAATCATTCCTTAGTATTTTATTTGTGGTAAGTATTGTTTCAAGTAAAGTGCATGTTTTTATGTCTTTTTTTTTTTTTCGAAATAGGTTAGTTACTATTTCCCCAGATGTGGTAGTAAAAAAAAAACATTTTTAGGGTTCCAAAATAAAGTGTTGATTTTTTTCAACTCGTAGCTACTTAGTTTAAAAATGTGTTCTCTTTTCGTAGGTACACAAATGTGAATGTCAATTAATTTCATCAAAGAAGTAATAATCACAACCGCGCCGCAACATGTTTTGTTAAGAATAACAATTCAAAAATAAATTTCAGTAAAATAAATTTTAGTGTGATCTCTGGCGTTAACTTTAGAGTGGGCCTACGCAACGCTACGTTTTATGTTAAAAGCGGCGGAAAAGTATACAATTGGCTGAAAATAATCAAGTAACCAGGACTTCAAAAGTAACCACTTTACCGTGAACGGCCTATACCTGCCAACAGGTAACCTGTGGGTTGGTTCGATGCTCAACGTGGATGCGTGTAAAAGTTCTCAACAGTTCTGCATATCCTGTTTTGACGACGTGTTCCTGAGAAAACATTCTGAGGATGCCAGTAAAGTTTACAAGATTTATTTCTTTTACTTGTCGTATACCATTTTTAGAGACCAGAATAATTCGCAGTTTCACTGACCTGTAGGCTAGTCTCCAACATCTGTTCATTAGCTGTTCGCTGACACAGTGGAATGGGGCATGTTAAGGTATGTTTATATTATTGGCTCAGAGGCTTCCAGGGGATGTCAAGTAAGTGAAGAGTCAATTACGAAAGTGACACGAACTTATAGTTGTTGTAATTCTAGCGTGTGCCTGAAAGAAAGCGCGATGTTGTCAGGTCCCTGACCATTCTTCCTGCCAGTTACCTTTCCGACGTAATTTGCACCTGCGAACAGTGAAAAAATAAATACAACCAGAAACTTATAAACAATATAATCGCGTTTTAGTAACTAGAATCATGTTTATTGTGTATTTATGACAGCTAGAGATGATGGTTTATCTCGGGAAAACTTGACTATTTGTTGGGTTTCAACATACGTTCAGCTTATGAAAATATGACTGGCTTTCGCGCGTGCGTAGAGCTGTTGCCCTATTTGACTAAGCCAGTAAAAATCCCTCTATTGTAATATTTGATGCCTATTATTGGTCTGCAGACAGCTATATGTTGTGTTAGACTTATATCACCCAATCATACGTGTCGCAAGAAACCACAATGTTTTCTAGGGTATTTCGCGATATTCCGTCATCTCTAATGATGGCACACAGTGTAATTATTTAAATTAGCTCCAATAACTTAATTATCTAACAAAAATAGTGTCACGGTGATCATTAGAGTGACATGTACCATAAGTTATATAAGAATGAAAACTATTTTCCTACCAGGTGGTTTATTAAAATTACAAGATTTCACACTAGCAACTCCTAGTGAATAGTTATTTTACACATTCAATTGTCGTCCGAAACAACCCAGACGGATAACAACAAAGTTGGCAACACTGCTTATGACCCCTCTTCAAAAATATAAGACCAGTTTCCTCTTGATGTCCGTAACTCCAAGAAATGCTATCTTATACACACTAAAGCACGTAGTTATAACAAAAGGCGAACATCACATCTCACGCTACACCGAACAGTAGATAGAATATTGTCAGTGACGTCGGCCGATGCTTTTATGCTGGCGAATGCTGATAACCGCTGTACTAACCGTTTGAAAACTATTCGTGAAATTACAAACACTCCGTTTCCTCAGCTACAAAAATTTTCTCACGGCATGGATTATTTGTGCACACCTAGGTTAGTTTACAAAGTGCGAATACCGTTGACGTAAAATGCGTATAATTACTTTGGAAGTTTGAAGTAGAAAACAGTTATAGAATTTTTTTATCTGACGAGCCCCCATATCTCGCCACGTCGGCGTGTACCCCGTCTCAGTCTGTGGGTATTCCGGCATGCATTAGTCGCTAATAACGAAGGAGGTAGGGATTGAATGTGTCTCAAGGCTGGGCCTCATACACTTGGTTGGCTGTTACTTGGAGAAGAGGAGACATGCATCGCGGCAGAACTAGAGGATATGGCCGCAGTTGGGGCCTTATCCACACCCCGAAGTGTGAGCAAGAGTAGCCTTTTGATGGGAAGGGCACAGAAAACCAGTACTATAGATTAGGGTACTGGGAAAAGATGTGCGACAGACACGCGCAGGGACTTATTGCATGTTAGTAATGGCAGGGCTCTGGAATAGAGGAATTAATTAAAAAAAAAAACATGCGTGAGAAGTTGTGGAATGAGATGGCTGATGACATGAAATGGGATTGACCGGCAGGCCTGGTCAATCAGAATGGGAGCTCAGCGAGCTGTGGGTCGCCAATAGGGCCTGAGCGCCCCTGGCGATATTTGGGCAGTACTAGCGAAAAACTAGTCCGCCCATAGTAAGAACCTGAAACATTAATAGAAGGCATAGATTAATAAGTACAATGAGCTAGTTCATAGGCAAGCCTGAAACATACTAGTACAGTTATCTATAACAAGTGTATTAGGTAATTGGTTTACAAGTTAATAGTTAGTAATTACACAATTATTTTATTGGTAATTATTATTCCATCAGTGTAGCTGTTGATTAGCTGTCACTGGCCTGCAATTACTATGAATTAAATTAAATTAAATATTTCCCTTCAAACGCATAAATCTTTCGCCTTTTAGTTATCGAAATTATTTTCAATTTCCATCACATTTGACAATTTTGCAAGAAACAGTGAAATGTCATCATGTCTTCTTTGCTTGTTTACACATTTTAGCTAAAAGTTTAACCCCTTAACTTTTATACCAAATAGATTCTTCACTGGTTTTTTAATCACTATAAAGAGAATAAAATATTATAAAGTTTGGTTGGTCGCAGATTCTTCTTCTTTTGAATTTTGAATAACTTCTGTAGTGTGTAACTTTATTTTTTTTTTATTTTTTTTTTGAGCGTATTTCCCTTATTCACATAGCAACTTCTCGTTACTTTCGACATTATTTAACGGGTAATGATTTTTGCTATATTCAGAAAATCAATTATTTTCAGCCTTTGTTGCAAGCCTGTCTGCATTTTTCTTATGAGGATAAAATAAATCGACACACTTCTTTTCATTACACACTGCACATGTTTTCATTAAATATTCATCTTGTAGTTTTTTTAGTAATATGATATTATTAATCAGTAATTTCATATCAGTAATTTTATATTTTTATACTTAGACCTACTGAGATATGCTTTAAAACATATCTATCGCATTCACATAATTTTTTTTCGATAACTCATAGTCATATGTATCATTTTCTAGCATATTCGGCACTGAATATTTTACAAGTGTTTAAAAGCTTATATGTAGTTTGTTTGTGGGTTGGAAAATTTTCTGTGTTTAATATCGCACCATTTTTGTTAATTTTATTACAAATTTTATTACAGTTTGCTTTTGAAACTGTTCTCTGTTTTTTTTAAATAGATGTAATGCCTAATTTGTTTCTACGTTACTCGATTGTGTTAAAATTCGGTGAAATTATTTATATAGGAATAAATTTCAAATTCCAGATGACATTACTTGTACACATATTTGTCCACATTTTCTCGTAGATTTCCTCGAAATTCAATAAAAATCTATACAAAATTTTAATTTTATCAAAACACAAAACCTGGTCTGCTAGCAATTTCCACTTAGGAAATGAACTGAATTTCACACTTTTTCAATAAAACTTCACCTTTTTTTCAATCAAACTTAATTTTTTCCATTAAATTTCATAAAATTTTCATTAAAATTTCTATATTTTTATAAGTGCTACTGATTGAAGCTAAAAAATGAGGGAATAGGAAATTTGAAGGAAAATAGGAGATTTTCATTAACTTTAATGCATTTTTAGAGATTTTTCGTAGAAATTTTTGTAATTTGGGTAGTACGTTGGCTTCCGCCAATATGCTCTACTCATATGATACGCCCTGACGTAGCCACATATATAAAAATGAAGTAAAAAGGAAAGCTATAACAAAAATTAAATAACTGTCAGATAACGGCGGATGTTCAGCAGTGATGGTGCTTCTGTGTGTGTGTGTGTGTGTGTGTGTGTGTGTGCCCTTGTGTAATTTGTTTGTTAAATTCTTCAGCGGACTTGTTTTGGTTCTGGTCAAGGTCGGAGCAAAAATAAACTGTACACGCCTGCTAATGACTTGAGTTATCGCACCAAGGACTTATAAGTTGACTTGGAAACGTAATACTTGTAATTTTTAAACTGACACTTTCCTGATCACCTTCAGAGAGCGAGAAGTGAGTTATTTCTGTGTCTTCCTGTCCACCTTCTAGACATATGAATGAGTGCGATTATAGCGTCTGGCATTGGCGTTCTTTTGTTACGTATTTCAAGCACGCGACTTTCTCGTGTGAACATTTTTTAGTCCATACATGACCTAGCTTAGTATCTGGTTGAAAAAAAAAGACGGGCTGCACCAAAGTAAATATAGAGAGGCCATGAACTTTCAGCGGAAATAATTTTGTCCAGTTTCAGTACCTTAGGTGCACATCTGCAGCTTTGCTTCATGATTATTGGCAGCTGACGTGAAGTGACGTTTCTCATTTGACTGTGCCAATCAGTATAAGTGAGACACTGGAAAATCGCGGGAATAGTTGACTGTTTGCTAGGCTCCAGCGTGGTGTATATAACACTGAATGTTTTGTATCAACGTTGGCTATCGTTTATTTGTTGCATTGTTTCTCTCTACAACAGGCCCAGCTAGAACTGCACAGCTTGGACACACAGCGTGTGTGATTTGTCCCAAAACTGTTCACACGTGTCACGGTTAATATAGTACAGTTTATTGGAGACTATTTCAAACATTTTCGCGATTTTACCAGTGTCTTTAAGTATAAGGTAACTGCAACACCACACGTCTTTGTTTTACAGATAGAACCTTAATACACGTGACAGTTAAAACACCCAATCACTATAGACATGCAAAATTTGCGTTATTTTCTTACAACTAACTAGACTCCAAGTGACTATAGGCTAGTTCGACGTCTCCCGCTGTCCGATATTGTCGTGACTTGCCATGGAGAATGCTTACACGAGGCCACGGTCGTAGAAGAACAGGTCTGGACACTCGCCTGGATATTTGTCCCCCTTGTTGTTTGGCTGCAGTTCACCAAGTTACCGACTATATTGTGTTTTATTGGCACTGATGTTAGGGCGGTCGGACTAAACTCTGCCCACTTCCTTTCCGCTAAGATAAACAATTTATCAAAACGTATTTTTTTTATCAATTTATGAAATGCTTTCTTCGCTCACAAATTTAAGAAAAGGCTCCAGCAATCTTTATTTACTTTATACATTTAACAATGGAAAAAAGTGGGCGGAGTTTGAGTCCGACCGCCCGGAAAACAGCGCCAAAAAGTACGACATTCTCGGTAACTTGACGAACTGCAGCCAAACAACAAGGGGGTCAAGCAAAATACATTGTTAGATAGGCGAGTGTCCAGACCTGTTCTTCTACGACCGTGCACGAGGCCAATCTCTGTAAAGACGTAACACGTAAATGACAACACTTAAAAATTTGTGGCTAATTGAATCATTTATGTAATATTAGAAAAGCTGCATTAAGCCTATTTGACGTAAGGGCTGGTAGTTTTTGTGCCAGATATGTGTCAAATTTCGTATGTTTTCATCCAATTTTTTTTTAATTTTCCTGAATTTTGAAATTTGAAAGTCAAACTTTAGTATTTTCTTCTCAATTCAATTTTTTTATGACACTTTGTAACTTACAACGTCGTTATCCTCCGTATGCATTTTCAGTTTGGTGTATCAGGTGGTTTTAGTGGCGCACACAAATCCGTAAAATGCAAATTTTGACGTTTACGAGTTATTGCTAGAATCATTAAAAAATCACGTTATCATTTGATAGCAAACTAAACTTCACTTTCCTGTACATAACAGAGCATTGTCTGCGATTCAACTGGCCACGAACTTTTATGTGTTGTCATTTACGTGTGTTACGTCTTTACAGAGATTGGCCTCTCTACCGTGTAAGCGTTCTCCGCGGCAAGTCACGACAATATCGGCCAGCGGGAGACGTCGAACGAGCCTATAGTCACTTGGAGTCTAGTCAGCTGTAAAGAAAATTACACGAATTTTGCATGTCTCTAGTCATTACGCAAAAACTATGAGAGAAAAAGAATTTCGTAAGGACAAAATTTAATCACAGTTTTTGTCTAAACTAAGAAAAATATGTGGTACAAATATAAAAATGGAAATATGATGTGGAAAATTGATTTAGACCGCGCCCTTAATAAATAAGTAACGTATGGGTAGAGACATGTACATTTCACGTAATTATTAAGCGACAAGCTATAATTCACTTGCTGATACTCCGAACACACTCGGTGATATTATTGGTAGAGAGGATGATATATCGCGAAAATGTTTTGTGCCAACATACCCTTGAAAACGTTGTAGTTAATTGCATGTCTGAGACAACGTAGCTGTCTGCAAACAAATAATAGGCATCAAATATTACGACAGCGGTACTCTTATTGGATCAGCCAAATAGGGCAACAGCGCCACGTAGGGCCAGGAATATTTCGCGAGTTCAACGACCAACATGCTAGAATCAATAATCCTGTGTATACCGAAGTCCTACTATTTGCCCATTACCTGCTACTAATTCAGACAGCAGACAATGAACGAATAAACGGGGCTTGAGTATGCATAGGACATTGGATTCTAGCATGCAGGTCATTGAACTCGCGAATTTTTCCTAGCCCTACATGTAAGCTATAGAGACCTCAAAATTCGCGTTTTCTTTCAGACACAAGCTAGAATTCCAGCAACTGTATGTTCGTGCTACTTTCGTGGTTGTGATTTTAGAGAGAATGTCCAAAATTGTCTGTACGCTGAACACTTCACATGGATGTTCGCAGGATTGCCTATGCTCTAGGCTCTGTATGTCTGCGCGAATTATTCAAATGTGTTTTGAGCATAAACGGTATGTCCTAGACAGTTGCAACAAGAGGGCCTTTTTTGTTACACGGGTCTCATTTCTCAATAAACAATATTCAAATGTTCGAAAATCCTGACGGTAAAAAGTTGTATGCAATTAGAGGGTAGCCACCCCTATTATTTCCGAAAGGGTGGAAGGTATCACGTTGTATTTGCTGTTGATTTGAAGGTCCCAATAGCATTGAGCAATGCTGAAAATATAGTTTTTTTTATGTTATATGGTTTCCGATATTTTTGGGAAATACTATTATAAATTTTGATATACAAAGACTCATTACTCCCTTGATATTAAGTTTAGGCGAAAAATGCAAAATATAATTTCTGCTTGTTTTTTTCATAAGGAATCACCTGCCGGAGTGTGTCGGTTTAGTTCAGTAACATCCTGTATACATAATAGATCATGGCGTTAAGATAGTTCTCGTTTAGGAATTAAAAAAATTATCATAAAGAATTTTGATAATGAACATGGTCTTAACAGAAATAGTTCCTGAGTCTGGTGTGATGGCGGCAATATTCGACTGTGTCTTTGCAGAGAAAGCGACTACGGGCTGCCGGCCATTGTCTTGTTGAAACACGTGTGGCTTCACGGACGTCTTACCAGAGCGGAAGCTCCGTTGTCGTCCTTGGAATGTCGTTGACATAACGGCCAGTAGTTACGATGGTTCGTGCTGGAATCACAACAGAGCGACAGAAGCTACGCGAAGAGCGCGACGTGACACTAAAAATTCTCGTTATTACGAACACTTGTTCGTCTGCCGCGCGATAAGTACTAAAAAGAGAGAGAAACGTTAACAGTTAAATTACACTCTAGCCTCTTGTGCGACAGCCACAGATGTTTAACTATGTTTAATTACTTCCCCGTTTATTTTTAATTGTATTTTAAATAGCTGCTGGCATTTCCAAATATAAAAATTAATTCATAATTATACGTTAGCGTAAACAAGTGATGACTTACTTATAACAAACAAAAATATCTAGTAAAATAATTAAACGAGATTTATTACCAACTCACCAGTTTCACCAACATTTGGACAAATAATTTAATTCCGTTTTTCAATTTGGCCGCGTCCGCGACACAAATAAAATAGAAACACTTTCTATTTTTTATATATATATATATATATATATATATATATATATATATATATATATATATATATATATATATATATATATATATATATTATATACGCACGACAAACACAGAATATTGCAGTATTAAGGTGACCGCCTTATGCCCAGACCGCCGAGCGGTGTGCAGAGCTTCCGCCGTTACCAGATTATTCGAATACGTCTCGTCGCACACGATTGTTGCCTGCTTAGGAATAGCATTTAAGGCCACGATCTTTCATTTATTTCAAACAATTGCAAATAACTCAAATATTTTTTAACCAAATGCTTTGAAAAATTTGAGACTGTACAGTAATACGATACACAATTTTGCCAGAGCGTGTTTTAATATAATGTACCGTTTGCTAGCAAAAAAATATATTTTTCTTCATTTTAGTTTATTTTGACAACAAAATGTGTGATATTTCAGGGGCAAAAATCTAAAAATCCGTTTGGTGTGTTGTAACAGAAAAATTCACATACAAACGATAATATATAAGAGTTAAAACTTTAAGAATTAACTTTTGACTTATTTATTAATTTGCGTTTAAAAAAATATGTTAGGAACAACTGCACAGCAAAAGAGCGAGGCCTTAGAGAACGTTACACACGTGGATACTCGTTTCAAGTTCACCTATATTCATTAAAGCGTATTTTCTAGCGACCGAAAATTGGAGTTTTTGCGTTCTTTTATATGTTTGTAAATATCGGCGCAGAATCTTTTAAAAGGTATAGGCATATACCATACACCTTTATCTTTAATATTACGTCACCACTGGCTGTCTCATAGAGGCGAGTTGTTGGCGAGAATACTGCACGCTAGTTCAGTGACTTGCGCCTAGAGGCTAGAGTAGGGCGTTGTGCACGTGCTATCTCGTCCTTACTGCTTCCGTACTTCCAGGCCACGAATACGCACAAAATACCTTCACTCATACGGCCACCTTAAACAAGCTAGTATTAGTTATTGACAACAAATGTGTAGTGTTTGTTAGTTGTGTTACATTCCTCTCGAGCAGTTCCATGGCCTCGCAGAAAACAGCAGTCCACGCAGTAACAAATGAGCTGCTACAGCAGACTCTTGGACGACTATGCCTATTTCAGTTCGCCTGTGTTTCACTAGTTGATGAAGATAATCAAAACTCCTATCAAATATATAAAATAAATATTATTAGTGACGTTAGGTAAGCGACGATGCAAAATGTAAACATTATTTTTAATTTAATTTCCATTAAGTTACGTGCAATGTCCGAAAGTAGTAAGAACTGTTCGAGCGAAGTACAAAAATCAAGACTTTTTTGCACGTATTCAGCAAGCCAAGCGAAACGACGGCTTTATAATTTAGCTTCATGAAGATGATAGATTCGACCCACAAGGTCGCGTCGTATTTCTTAATTTATTGCTCAGTCGGTTTCAACAACCATGAATGTATCCATTCTCCTCACTCTGTCTCTCTTAAACTTCCTTCTCTCGGTTGCTCTCTGGTTCCCTCTCTCTTACTGTTGCATTATTTCCTTCTCCTCTCTGCCTTTACCACCTCTCTACTTCTGCCACTCTCTTCCTCCCCCTTCCTCTTACCGTGGCACTGTGGCAGGTGCAACGTTACCAGACGTACCAGTATTATGGTATTTGTTCCGTACTTTGTCCCTTGGTACCAAGTACCACATTTTAAAATCCTGGTGCGCAAAAATACCACAATTTAGATTGCCACAGAAACATTTGTCAAATTTACTAGTGCATTGCAAATAATTAAAATGGCTGTTAATTTACTTTGACTTTTGCTACACATTAAAAAAAATTTTTGTATTTCAAAGCCATGAAATTATTTTTGAAACTATTTTCGTCAGGGCTGCCGCCTATTTTCGTCATAACCAGCAAGGACTCTGCATAAACGCTGGTAAGAACCAGGCGGGGATTTTGTCCCCCAATTCTGACATTCAGTTTTGGACAAAGTAAAAAAACTGTGTTAACCATCAGTACTTTTATGAATTTTAGCAACTAATCGCAAATAATTTAGAAATACCTATGAATAGAGATAGCAAGTTTCGCGAAAATATTTTTGTAGCTCTTTGTTTCAGTGCCTTGCGTGCGCACCTGCATCTCTGCTTTGTGGTCAGTGATTGGATGCCGTAACACCCAGCGTGTGGAGGTTAAACCCGCAAATCACAGACGTGATGTGTCGCAGTTATCCGTGTGCTGATTGGCACAGTCAAATGAGTAACGACTCTGCACAAAAACACTCTGTCAATAGCCATGAAGTTGAGATGCAGGTGAGACACTGAAACAAAGTGGGGAAAAAAAGCTTTTCACCAAAGATTCCCGTCCCTAGTTATAACTAGGACCACGATTTGGTCACGGAAATATTTTTGACTCGCTTTGTTTCAGGTGTCTCGCCTGCACGTCAGCTGCTCTGCTTCATTATTATTATGGCTGAGAAAAATTCGCCAGTTCAATTACCTGCATGCTAGAATCCAATGTCGTATGCATACTCAAGCCCCGTCTATTCGTTCATTGTCTGCTGTCTGAATGAGAAGCAGGTAATGGCCAAATGGTAGGGCTTCGATATACACAAGATAATGGATTCTAGCATGTTGGTCGTTGAACTCACGAAATATTCCTAGCCCTAATTATTATTTGCAGCGTGCCACATCTCTCATTTGACTGCACCAATCAGAATAAGATTATTGTGACTTCATACGTCTGTAGTTTTCCAAGGCAAGTGAGAGTAAAATCATCCAATCACAGACGATGTAGAGGAGCAGCAGGTGTGCACATAACACATTGAAACCGAATGTTGCAAAAATATTTTCGCCATAAAATCGTGGCTCTACATATGAAGCAAATAGCTGCAAAAATAAAAATAATAGTTTGCTCTTGAAAAATGAACAGCTTTCATTTACGTCGTTATCGCAAGTCATTGTAATTTATGTCAGTGTTTAAAAAATCACTAGTTTTAAAATACATTTGGATTAGTGTACCGGCAAAATAACTTCTCTGTCTGGCAACACTTTGGCAGATGCGTATGTCGGTTTGCGAAGAGAGAATCTAGTTTAGCAATCGCCGTAGTTTTCGCTCGCGCCATCCAGGCATCCACTGTCACAACAAGATTGCGTTGTAATCCCCGCTCCCTGGTGCGATGTCGCAGTCTGTTTCTGCTCGTCTCTACGGACCGTCGGCTACGTCACTTCTTGCGGCGACTTGTGAGAGTGATACGTCACTTGCCACAACTTTAGAAAACAGCTGCCCTTCCACGTCAGGTTTCTTGCGGTCCGAGTCTTTTACCGCAGCTTGTTCCGCTGTATCCTCGGCATAGTCCATCCCTAGAGATGATAGTTTATCGCGGGAAAACTTGACTGTTTGCTGGGTTGCAACGTACTTTCAGCTTATCAGAAGCCTACTGGCTTTTCACTGTACGTGGAGCTGTTACCCTGTTTGACTGAGTCAATAAGAATCCCGCTATTGTAATATTTGATGCCAGTTACTGGTCTGCAGACAGCTACGTTGCGTCAGACGTATATCACCCAGTCATACTGTTGCGAGAAACAACAGTGTTTTCAAGAGTATGTTGGCACAAAACATTTTCGTGATATACCATCATATCTAGTCATGATCCATCATTTCTACTGCTTTTACGATAACAACTTTCTTAAGTCGTAAACGAGAGCACGTATTGAAAATCTGTTTCACAGTTTTGTTAAAAAAAAGTGTACATGCTAACTATATTTGTTTTTCGTGACAAAATACACAATGGTTTCAGCTGATTATGCAACAAAGGAAATTTCAATCAGCGAATTAATTAGCCGAATATGTATAATTTTTCATCTAGGAAAAAGAAACTACATGATAAAATAATGTTTTAACAAAACTGAGGAACAGATTTTCGATATCTGCTCTCGTTTAGGAATAAACAAAATTGACAAGAAAGCATCAGATATTATTGATCATAGCCTTAACTCGTCCATGTTTTCATGAACTTATATTGCCTATTTGGCTCTGTTAAAATAGTCTTGGAGAATAGCCTATAAGTCAGTTAACACTCGATTTTTTCCACACTCTACTGATAGGTAGGAACCGAAAGTTTCGGCGAAAATATTTTTGCTCCACCTTGTGTTAACGCCTTACGTGCACACCTGCAGCTCTGTTCCATGGTCAGTTATAGGATGTTTTCAACTCTCAGTGTCTTGTGGTACTACCCACAAACCACATACGTTTGGTGCCACAATACCCTCGTTCTGATTGGCACGGTCAAGTTAGAGACGTCTCTGCACTAAGACGCACTGCAAATAACCACGAATTATAACTGTAGAGACATGCAAACTTCTCGTTATCAATTGATAGCAGACTAAACTTCCCTTTCCTATACATAACAGACCATTTTCTGCGATTCAATTGGCCGTGGACTTTTATGCGTTGTCATTTACATGTGTTACGTCTTTACAGAGAATTGGCCTCTCTACCGTGTAAGCATTCTCCGCGGCAAGTCACGACAATATCGGCCAGCGGGAGATGTCGAACGAGCCTATAGTCACTTGGAGTCTAGTTAGCTGTCAGAAAATAACGAGCATTTTACATGTCTCTAATTATATCTAGAGATGATGGTATATCGCGAAAATGTTTTGTGCCAACATACCCTTGGAAATGTTTTAGTTTCTTGCAACATTTATGATTCGGTAATATACTTCTGACACAATGTAGCTGTCTGCAGACCAATAACAGTCATCAAAAAGTACAATATCAGGATTCTTATTGGCTCAGTCAAATAGGGTAATAGCTCCAAGCACAAGGTAAAGGCAGTAATCTTCTGGTAAACTGAACGTGTGTTGAAACCCAGCAAACAGTCAAGTTTTCCCGCGATAAACCATAATATATAATTATAACTAAAGCCACGATTTGATAGCGAAAAGATTTCTGCATCAATGGCTTCGTGGTCAGTGATTGGATGTGTTAACTTTCACTTGTCTTAGGTGTCTTCTGGCAAATCACAGACGTATGACGTCACAATTGATTGGTGCAATCAAACGAGAGACGCGTGTGACCAAAGACATGGCCAATAACCATGAAGCAGAGCTGTCGATGTGCACGTAAGACACTGAAACAAACTGTTGAGACCAGTCCACTATTCGGAAGCTTGATTTAGTTTGTCACCAAGCTGCTAGGGGCAGTAATAGTGTGATTGTGACATGTATCATTACAGCGATGTTCAAACAAAGACACTGTATCATAAGAGCTGAGGGTTATATCGGAAACTAAACCAGTTAGTAACGGGACCAACACGATAGCGTTGATAGGTACGAGCGCGCACAGTTCTGTATGCCTTCTTTTACGGCCGTTGTCTCAAGACAATTAAAGAAAGTAGTAATCAGAATTTTATGCATAACTTTTCACACGAACTCAGATGCACTGTTAATGTAGATAGGCCTACAAAAAACAGGAAACAAATATAAACTAATGTTGTACTCTGTATTTAAAAAAAAAAAAAATTGGCAGGTAATTTTTTTAACTGAAGGAAAAATGTAATTGTAACGAAACTATATAAGTCCGGACTCGCTGTACTATAACGAATATTATATTAAAATTAAAATTGTTGCGGGGATGTAAATATAAACTAGTACACTGTAAAGCGCTATAAATTATTTCCTTAACTAACAACAGTGTTCGTCTTTCTGAATGTGCAATGGTTCGAGGCTTGCTTTTCTTCCATTTTTTAACGTTACAAGTTCAATACAGGTATTCTTGTCTATTTACTTATGGTCACATTTTTGTGGTGTTCTTCTAAAAGGTAATTTGATTAATTACGAATTCAGTCCCCGCTCGTTTACAACATATTTAACTCAAAAACACCTCCGTTAAGGGCTTGTTCCCGAGTTTTTTTTCAGACTGGTCCAATAACTCAAATATTTTTAAACCAAAAGTTTTGAAAAAATTTGTGTCAATGTGCAATCACACGATGCACAATACTGTGGACGCGTTTTTTTTTTTTTTTTTTTTTTTTTTTTTTTTTTTTTTTTTTTTTTTTTTTTTTTTTTTT
>PNEQ01057306.1:0-17895 GCA_003012365.1 Medauroidea extradentata
CTTTGCTAACAACTTTATCGAACATGCATAAAATAAATACAAACTAATGGGGCTGTAAACAATAAATGTAGAACACAGCTAAAACAAAATAAAATAAATTATGCAGCAAAGGGTTACAAAGAAATAACAGTTGAAGTAAGTTAAAATTGCAAAAAGTAACGTTGACAACAAATTGTCGACACTGGGACACGAACCTCGGCCCGCAAGTTTACAAGGTTCTGACGCAGACACTGAGCTAAGGCACTATAAAGAGTGGGTATAATCGTCTGCCATTTTGGGTCTTTCGGAGCTAGCGCAAGCCGATGCATGCTCGCGCGCCTCAAAAACCTGACAAACTAAACTCATCATAAATCTAAAACTATTCAGCCAAATGCATTGAAAATTTTTATATTGCATTTAAGAACTATGCTGCCAATGATAATGTAGATCAAATTTATTTTCTGCAACTATCATGTTATTAATAATTTTTTTAAACAATGCCATTTTGACATTTGACAGGAAAATGCAGAGTAAATTATAGTAAGCGAGAAACTTTTTTGTTATACGAGATAGATGGGGGGTATCAGCGAAGAAAACAAAAAGGATAGTATAAATTAAATTTCTATGCCCCTCTTGACGGTTTCCGCGAATCGCTGTTGTTTTGGTGGCAGGTAGAAAACAGAAAATTTCGTGCGCGAGGCATGGTCTCGCTCAACGACGCGAACACAACTTCACTCTTAATTTATCTACACAACATTTACTATGTAAATGTCAGTTATCAGTTATATATATGTATTTATTGCTAAGTTTCTAGTTTGTAATGTTACTTTTTACTATGTGCTTAATTAGATAACGTAGAACATAAAATACAATTTTTACTGAAAATAAGTTTTTTTATATAGTTCAATTATAGTTGCATTTCCAAAAATTTCCGTCTCTATTTTTCAGATCTAAAACAACATGCCACAGTAGCACAAAATTATTCGTAAAGGTTTATACTTTATATTTTCATATAACATATTTGCTTAATTGACAGGAAAACAGTGAATAAAGTGACATGATTTACAAACTAATGTTTTTATTTGGCTCTAGACATGAAGGTTTGAATTTAACTAGAAATAGAATTCATGACATACTTTTATATTTTTTAATTGTTTCTTTAAACATAAAATGTTATATAGCAGTTTGAGATGAAATTTTTGTAATGTAAGATGTAAATGTTAAAAATAAGTAGCCAACGAACAGTAATAAACCGCAAGACATCGGAAAAAAATTGAATCCAACAAATGTACATATGTATTTGTACAGTAGTTTGGTTCACAAAGACTAATTCGACAAATTATATTTTAAAAACATTTATTCATTTACATACTTCTATTTAACTAATGCTGTGTACCAAACTTTTTACTTTTTTCATAGTTTAATTTGGTCACCCGCGATGTTAGCTAAAATTACACATTATTTTGTAATACACAAAAATAAATATTGAATACATTTGAAATTACGGTTTACAGAATTTTTTTATTCTTCACTGATAACATTTAGAAAATTTTGTAATTATTTTATTCTATTTCTAAATCAATAACCTAAAATAGAGCATCAAACCGAATCACTTTTTTACAGTGGAAGAGAGACTAAAATTAATTTAATTTAAAAAAAAAATGCACAATTTTTACAACATGCAGTTATTTTGCTTACAGTTTAACACTGTATCATCACTTAAAGAATATTGTTTATGCAAACTGGAACTTAAGACTTAGTTTTCTTTTTTTTTTTTTTTCGCAGAAGCGGTACGATGCATATTGCATTTTTATTTACATTTTTGATTAAGTCCACTACAGCATAGAACCTTAATTATATCCCAAATGAATATATAACAAAAAAAATTGAACCGACGCCTTTACATTACCAAGTTCGTCCCTTAAAGAGCTACCTGTGATCTGACGCAACTGTCACATGAATTTTTAAGACAATAAACAGCAATCGTATAATAAACTACACTTATCTGTTTACCGTTGTATAAGTACAAAGTATATGTTTTATGTAGTCAAGAAATTAATGTGTTTCGAACAATATTTTTTCATGGACATACCCTTATTCGAAAACACATATTTTGATCACTTATTGTTAGGGAAAGGAATAATTCGCGAGTTCAGTGAACGACGTGTTATAATCCACTGTCCTATAATACTCGAGCCCGTATAATAGTTCATTATGTGTTGTTACAGTGAGTAGCAGCTAGTGGATAAATGGGCGGGGCTTGTGTATAAACAGGAAAATGGATTCCTGCACGCATGTCGTTGAACTCGCGAAATATTCCTTTTCCTACTATTGTTACGAAATTTTTACATCATTTTTATATAAAGATTTTTACGAACGTTAACTTTTATTTTTAATAAATGCCTCTGAAGCGCCAGTTCATAGTAAACACATGCCACAAATTTCTGGGAGAAGATACATTTTGTCGAAATATCGCAATGAATGAGGAACCTCTGCAGGGATGTCGTGGTTCTGGCGTTGTGGGTGTACAAGGGAACTTTTTGTAGAGCGTTTAAGTTAGTGTTACATTTTTCATCTCATCCTTACAGGAACGAAAATGACTTAGTGTTAATGAGATCTTTATACTTACGTGGTTTGTATTATTAACAAGGTTCACTGTAAATCTTAATAGGCTTTTGTATGTAACCTTTTTCTCACAAGTATTTAGTTGATAATGGAAATTCCTACATTATGAATATCCATAGTGATAATGTAGATATAGAATAGAAATTACTATTCTCGCATTAACTGTATTGGGCGATAACTGCGTTATTTACAGACATACAGTAAAAAGGAAAAAACTTCTAAATACAAATTTTTATCCAACATGTTTACAAAGAGTATTTAAGTATAGATGTAAGATACCGTGTGTTATATTTACGAGGTACGCTACAGTAAATTAGTGGCACTTCTACTGTTTTCCACAAATTTACGGTGTTTGTTAGCTTGGCTTAATGGACGTAAAAGTAAGCATGCTATGTTTAAGATATTTAGTCATAAAATATAACTTACATGTTTCGTCGTATTGTAAGAAAAATTAGCACTTGCACAATTGTGTGAAGAAAGATTTGTATTTATTATCCTGACGCTATAAATCAGCGTGGCTACTGTCTGCACAGAGTAGCCTAAGTGAAGGGCAGCTACAGTACAAAATTTAATTTATTCACACAGTTACATGATAGGCAGTGTGTTGTAATTTTACTGTAGATTGACTTAAAACAAATCTGAAATTCATATCAGTAAACAAACTACTTGGAACCTCAATAATTCAGTTTAAAAACAAATTCATTAGCAGTAACTATTTGCGTTTACAGCTTCAGGACACACTACGTATAAATCTTCAAACTAACGTTTTAGCAACAGAGTAGAGATGCATCGATCTGTCCAAATAGTAATAATGCATTTTGCATTAGTAACGCAAAATACAAACGTATTTGCTATTACATACCAATAATTTGTAACAAGGCCAATTTTCTCGAATTACTTTCTTTAAAAATTTACATTCTTTTATTTGAAACAAACGGAAATTTTTTAGAATGTTAAATAAATTTAATGAAAGCTGTACTTTTAAATGTGATGACTGCCTCTTTTATTACTGCAGCCTCGATAATATTAGTATGAATACTTACATAACAAATAGTACAAAGTTAAAAATATTATATTTCCGTTTCAATGAGTTATGATACCTTAAAAAACCCTAAAATAGCCATAAGATGAATTAGCTTTCATGCATTTATTATCAATTGTTGAAAATGTGCCTTTAAGTAAATAAAAAAATATATATTTCCAGTTGTATGTAGGCCTACGCCTATTTTGTGGGAGAGTCAAAATTCTTAAATTAATTTTAAAAAATTGTAGATTTTAAACTCTATTCATTAGTGAAATTAAATGTTGCATTAATTTTCTATTCAATATTTGATTTTGTAAATTAATTTTGTTCGATAATGTATACTTTTGTACATAACCCTATAATCAGTTATTGAAAGTTGAATACGTTATAATAAATACAAAGTGTAGAGTTAAAATTAATGTCTTAAATACTATGAGGACAAACCAAGGAATAATTCATTAGTCAGGTCGTTGAGCTAGACGGCGTGGCGCCGCGCGCCAGAGATATTCTGTCTTCAACCTGCCGCCAAAACAACAGCGATTCGCGGAACTCGTCAAGAGGGGCATAAATGTTAATTTTATACTATCCTTTCAGTTTCGTCCACTGACACCCCCCATCTATCTCGTAAAACAAAAAAGTTTCTCGCTTACTATATTTTACCCTGCATTTCCCGGTCAAAAATTTTCATGCCATTGTTAAACTTTTTTTTACATAGTAAATAACTGTCATAAAGAAAATTAATGAATAGCGTCATTGACAAAATAGTTCAATTATACTCTGTAATTTTTTTAAAGTCGATTGACCGAAAAGTTTTCGATTGGCGATGAGTTAGGTTTCTGTGATTTTTCGGGCGCGCGAGCATGACTTCGCTAGCGGTAGCTGCGAAAGACCCAAAATGGCGGACGATTATACCTAGTCTTTATAGAGCCCTAACTGAGCCACAGAGACAGGTTGGATCGAAGGAACTCCTTTGAATACTCGTTCGTACGCGCCTGATGCGGACACACCGAATGTGACGTCATGGAAACTTGAAGGCGAATTTTCGGGCCTTTCCCGTCCGTTTGGACCCTACATGTCCTATGTCGAATCACTTGTCTCGGAGTCCCCAGTGTCTCTGCGGGGAGCTTTAAACCGTTAGCATCTTCACCCTGTATAGTACAATGTATAGGCTACTTTTGTAGCATAGCAGACAGCTGATATACAGCACCATTTTTAGGTTACGTACGGAGCGTAGTACACAGCGGATATACAGTACCATGTTTAGTTTGCTTATGGAACGTGATACATGCCTTGCGCATTTGTGAAAACTGCGGATCGTCAAAGCCCTTCCTGTGTGTGTGTGTTTGGAGACCCTACGTCGGAGCTTAAGCATTTATGACTCGCGATCTCCTACGGCATGGCGTCAATCTGCCTACGATGTACACTTTACTATATTGTGAGGATCTTCTGGCCTTCTGTTGTTCACACTGGCACGTTTTTTTGTTTCCAAGGATATATGAATTTAGATGACACATTCTGGACAGCTTTACATAACTTATTCCCTGGGAGCATGGTTTACCCCCCTTCATTACTTCCTAGCCCCTAAGGCCCTCTATCGCACCTCTGGACGGCCTCAGCACAGAAGACATTAGTTCTTTTAATGGTGTGCTTGCGACTATTATGTTCTCTAGTAATGTAGTTTCCTAAATTAGCTGAGCTCTTGGCCATGGGGCTTCACAGCCATTGTCATTGACCATTAAATAGGAAGGCTGACTGGGGGGGGGGGGGTAATAGTATGCTTTGCTCGGATATCCTGTGCGCGGGCTCTAGATTCTGTATCATAGCCAGTCCTCACCAAAATTCAACTTGATCCGAGACGGGGAAGGGAAGGAATGTTACGGCTGAATGCTCTCGTCGTAAAAAAGAATAAACCATGAGAAGAAGGAGATACTGTAACATTCTAAATAAGTAAGTAACAAATTATTAATTTTTGACGATTCAGACATGAAGCACAAAATAATAGTGTAACTGTCTGACAATAACGCAAATAACATAAAAAAAAACAACGCAAAAATTAATTTAAAACGTCTTACTCAACCTTTTTAGAAAAATAATAAACTCTTGGTTTGAGATCTTTGAATTAAATAATTTACTATCGATATGTTCGTGCCACTAACCTCGCTTCTTCGCTCTTATTTCTCTCCATTGGAGCCCAAATAACCAATATATTTTTACATAAGGTTACGTATATCATGTGCATGTAATAAGTTACAAGGTGTGCAGTTCGTTATTTACTAATAAATACGGTTTATAATTTTGCGCATTCCGGCGCTGCTCTATACGTTCACCTTCAATTAGCTCTTATAGCTGCCTCTGAAATGACGAAATCTGAAGCAACTATGAAAGTCTGTCGTGTGTACTGCACATGAAGGAGAAAGAGATTTGACTTGTAACAACTGTTAAAATACATTAGAGTCTACTATTTTCTACCAATTTATGTGCATACAAAAGGTTCCACGTTATCTATTCGTGTAATGAATGTCAAATGTAGAGTGGAAATTCTAAATGATCTTAGTGCCAAAACAGACAGAATTGAATAAATTAGATAAAAATGAACTGCGTGTTAGTGCCTTTTTTTTCTTTTAGAGCTAAGCCTAAAAAATATTCCTAATAGTTTTTACGTTCGGCGAAAGTTTGAATGTCCTACATGTAAGCATGCTCTTGCAGCGCTCATTGTCGCAATTTAATCCAAAACATATTTGTGGCACTTCAATAATTTAGAATTTCCACTCTACAATTTATAAAGCGTTAGTATTTTACCAAATACGTAATATATTCTCGCGCATCAATTTCCTTACAGAATTTCATTCGTCATAGTTCGAAGCACCGTGAATTTCGACACAATATTTATTTTATAATTTTCTGGGGCCTTACGGATTCTTTTCCCTGCATTATGTGAATGCTCGTTCCACTGATAGGGAAAAAGTATGTTTTTACAAAGCTTTAACAAACGTATCCCCACATGCATAATATTCAGAATTATGTTACGGTGTTAATTCAATGCACAAAAAATGATCGTAAGTTTTATTCTATAAATAACATGATTTTGTCTATTTGCATCACAGATACTTTAGTTCAAATGTAAGAAGCGTACCTACTTTACTCTCATATCTTATTTATAAACAAGCCCTACGTTAGTATCTAAGTTATCATAGTAATTTTGCATACAGTTATTGTAACATTTTGAATTCTAATGTCACTGTTAATATTTTTGTATTGGTCTTCTACGAAGATATGCACACAACTACAGCCAATGGACATAAATGTAAATATTTCATTGGTAGAAGTGACTAACTGGTCAGGAGAGACAAATCCTGTATTGTCGTTACTATCAAAATCACATGCAGATGTTGAAAACACAATTTGCAGTGACAGTTGTTTCCTATCAAGCCCATCAATTTTGAACACACTAAAAGCACTTGACTACAACGATTCATTGCACCGTAAATTCTTGAAAAACAGATCACAAGTCGTAGAATTTTATATGTGTATCACACGTTGCAATTGATTTTAAGAGAGTAAGAAACTACAGTGCTATGTGCTATCGGATGTTCTTTAGCAAGCATAGTTTTAGAACGTGAGGAAATGAATGTTATGTAAATTATCTTCCATTTCGTTTGTAACATGTGTGGGTTCAAGAACAAACTTATGTCTGATAACCCTGATAAACAATTCAGAAGATTGAATATTGTTTCATCACGTGACAACACAATGCTAATTACTGCGCAAAGATATGCACAGTTACAATAAATTACTTCTGCAGTGGACATGCCATGCAAGTCTAAGAAAGCATTTAACCGGACACCAAAGGAAGCTGTCTTATGTGATCTACGATGTTGCTTAAGATAAAATGCAAGTTGCCGGCAAAGAAGAATCAGAGATGGTTTTTGCTGCAGGAGAACTAAATTTTGGTGGGGTGCCCTTTATCTCCGTACAGCTAGCGGCCCTAAATGGTGTAAACAGACATTAAAATCAAATTACAATGCTACGTTGGGAGTGGTTCATTAAATATTACATTGTTTAAATTTATGCGTCTGGTAAAATGTAAATGTTTGTTATTTCAATAAGACATTGTATACATACTTGTAATGTTGGTAAACGTACGGATAAGGTACTATTTATGGGCGTGAGGAACAAGCACTGCCGCATCTTAGTAATTGGCTAATGTGAAATTTGAGACGATTGTAAGTCACAAAACGTAATAAACCAGACTGTAGTGCACACAATTTAAATAGTGAAGCAACAGGTACCCAACCGAATACCTCCATGACTTAGGTTACTTAAAGTTTAACTAAACGGGGTATGCCTTTTCGGGTTACAGGTAGTAACATTTGGACTGATTTGAAACCCCAACCAAATTTCTTGTTGTTTTCATTCTATATTTTATTTTGTTATAATTGGCTAGTTTTGAAAAATGATACGACTGTATGTAGCCGAACGTAGTAAATTATTCTAAACTATAAGTGTAAACAATTAGATAACACAATACTACAATTATTTACTACTTTCAAGTTCATTTAATGTGTAATTAAGCTACGTGTCGCGTCTTTTGGACGGAGTTTATTACATATACTAAAACTGTAACTGTATTGCCACGAATACAAAACTAATGTGATTTATAATCCTACATTTATATTTTATTAATTCTATAATGTGGGAAACTAGACTATTGTATGTCACCAAATATAATGAAACAAACTTTACTCCAAATTTGAAGAGAGTTAAAACAAGGGAACCTTATGCCACCACGATTTATATATTATATATATATATATATATATATGCTATAATATTTTACACCAGTTTGTTGTAATTACTTGGGAATATAAATTTTCCTTTTTGGATGTCAATATGTACTACGTAAGACATTGCCAAACGTTGGCAAAATACTTCAACAGTTGCCTCAAATGGTATCTTGTTGACCATGGCATCTGTAGAAATATTACTCGAATTAATACGACATCATTAAGGACGTAAATTTGCCAAATAATCTGAGTGGTAATCAACAATGTTGGTATGAACAGAATAATGAGAAGTCCACCTAGTGGTGTTCGCCGCCAGCATTCTCAGAGCAAATAAAACATCTTCCTCATGCATGTCTGTCTGTCCAAGCGAATCTTCCTGCTTGTGAAACCCAATTCATGTTGCTAGTGAGTGGAAAATAAATGTGGAAATATATTTCGGCTGGAGTAGTAGTATATTATAATGTATACATGTACACAAATATGTAATACACATACTTACGTGTATTATAAATTTCGCACACAAACAAGAACTATAGATAGTTATAGTATATTACAATATATCTTCAAACAATATGTCATTTTTTCTGTTTGGTATGTGATTTGGTTTTAGTGGCGCACTTAAAACCGTAAAGTACAAATTTGGATGTTTGCGGCTCGTTACGCAAAAACTATGAGAGATTCAATAATTTCCTAAGAGGAAGAATTAATCACAATTTATGTATAAAATAAGAAAAAATATCTAGTTCAAATATAAAAATAAAAAAGACGTTGAAAACTGAGTTGAACCGCGCCCTTAAGGAACCCTCTAACTGGCCGCGTGTCTGTGTGAGTGAGACACGGTGCTAAGGGCGATGTTAACCAGCTCAACTGGTGCTGTATCACCTCTATCGCAATGCATTGGATCGGCATGCAGTGGTATCGTAGATCACTCGCGTGATAGGCAGAGGTGACCTAATACTTTTTCCGGAGAAAAATTTTAACCAATGTGCATTCTATGTATCTAGCGTAGTTAAACACGAATCACGTGAATAGTTTTTTTCTTAGATAGAGCAGGTTGAAAATCATTTTTCAGCCATTTTGGGGGGCTCCGAATATAGTTTCATAATTGACGAGATATTTTAAAACAACCTTTATGTAATCGTTGAAGTGTATTTTCCGTTCGTGCATTCACACAATGGGCACATTTGGGATAGATTCGTTAAAAAAACCTATTTATGAACTCACTGCAACACATTTTAAGCTCGTGTTAGGCGGCGCCCTTCAGCATTTCTGCCGTTCATCTATTTACATGGCCGACAGTATATTTCAAACGATCGCAAAAATGAAACGATGACGTAGATATGATGTCAAGCATTAAGGCTTAATATCAAATATTTAATATTAATTACAGTTTTTCGTCTTTTAAGGCCGTTTTATATAAGTAATGCTATTTAAGGTTATTTCGTTTATATATGACATATACAAAACTTTTTACACCAAAAATTACATTTCATTACATCGCACATATTAATCACTACGATACGGAGTTACATTAACCCCGCCGAAAATTTCTAAGTAATTCGAATGCCAGAAAGATTTTACGTGACTGAGTCCAGAAAGGAAGAAAGCTATTAGGATGACTATGAGTTGCTCTTTAAATACCCATCGTCACTATGCACAAGGCACAGAACCAGCGTGCGGACTTTTCGTCATTCTGTTTTTCTGAAGTTAATTTTTTTTTTTCGCTTGCATAGAGAATTCATATTATGATACAGCAGAAGAAAAAAATATATATTTAAGATTTTTTGGGTTGGGGCATGTGTTAGGAGCATGCATGCTGTTTAGAAGAAAGTAGTATGTATTGTACCTTTTGACCATGGATTCCGATGGAGAATTGAAGACCTTTAACCCGATATCTCAACCACATTAAAAATTACTCACGGCCGCCATCTTGGATTTGATCTTGAATTTTGTGAGTCGACATTGAAAAAACAAACACGAAGCCTTGTCTTCAAAGCCGCTAGATTACTTCGAGTGTTTTGGGTCTAATTGATGTCCGGAATTGATTAATTTGTAAATCGTTATTCACTTATTGCAAATTTTATTTCTTACTATTCTTACAATATCAGTTTCAATATTTACATATTTCAATATTTACATATTAATTGTAAAAACTATACTTATGGTTCGGTCTAATAATGTTTATGTATTAGGTCTTTATTAGTTGTACCCCTACCCATATAAAGGACAATCAATGCTATTAACATACAATTGAATGAAATATATACTCAGACTTAATAAATAAAAATTTAACTCGAACATATAAAAACTGGAAAATCGTAAAATAATTTTTTTCATAGTCACCAATAAACTGTAATGTCTTAGTTGTGACACGTATGAACAGTGTTGGAGCGAAATCGCACACATTCAGTTTTAAATCTTCACATTTATATCTGTGCCGTCCTTCGTTTCGGCAAGTCTGCTCGTGCAAGTCTCCACAAGTTTTCGATATTGTTTATGCCAGTGATCGTCTTTGCGCATACGCAACAACACCTCTCCCTCAGCATAGCGATCCATCTCCTCTTCATTACACTAGTACACATAACAGATTTTTTTAAATTGATGTACCAGAAACCAGTGAGAGATTTTGGACAACGCTTATTAATATTGAGGTGTTTAGCGCTGGTGATGTTTGACATGAGGTGAGTATGGAGCAACGCCGCAATGAAGGGGCTGGGGAAACGGGATATCCCCGAGAAAACCCGCCGACCAATGGCATTGTTCGGCATGATTCCCACATGCAAAAATTCGGGGACCGACCCCAACGGGAATCGAACCCGGACCGCCCTGATGACAGGCGAATGGTCTGGTCATTCGGTTGCGGTGGCCCCTACTCAATATAAATAATTATTTTTAAGTATAGTATTTCCCATAATTTCATTACTGCTTTAGTTTAAAAAACACAATGGTAAACAAAAACACCATTGCAGAAATATGCTTCACTTACCTACTTCTACAACTAGATTATTTCGTTTATTACGTCTATAATGCACATTTTACATTCGTTGACAACATTTATCCAAAAAGTGTCCACTTATATTCTCGCCCGTGACGTCAGTAGCAGGATGATATGGATTTCATGAAGCACTTAAATGAGTTTCGACAAGATCCCGGGATTGCTTATGGCAGTGATGACACGATGTCCCAGACACTGTGTTCGTGACTTGAGATAAGTTTTTTTGTGCGCATTCCTTCGCGGTGTCTGTTAACATTTGGATACGAGCAAATTATCAGCGGTGCTCACCTGTGCTGTATAAGGCATCAGCATAGCTTAGTCTGTCAACTTCATGTACAATGTTGTTACATAAATTAGACATGGCAGAAAAAGAGAACATAAAATAAATTTGAATCAGTTTATTTATAAAAAAGTTTATACGCATTAATTTACAATGTTTTACTCAATGATCCAAGGCAGTGCATAGTCAGTGCCATGATAAAGGTATTTTTTTAAATGTTAGAGTGCGCAAACATTCGCAAAATGTTGCACCTACTGTGAGACTCTTCGCAACTTCTTCGCTACTAGCTCGTGTTTCTTCGCAACATTTTCACAGCTATTGCATGACTTCCTTGTTAACAGTCACGACTTCTTCACTTATATTAGTGATTTTCTCAAGATTCTTAGTGACACATTCTTAAGATTGGATTCCCAAATTCAGTATTATTATTATAAGGATACGTCTCAGTATTAATTTCAGGATTTATTTTAATATATATTTCAGGTTTCATATCACGATTCATTTCCGGATTCATTGCAGGATTTATTTCAGGATTCATTTCCGGATTAATTCCAGGGTTAATTTCGGGATTTATTTCAGAATTCATAACATGATTCTAAGCAGGATTATTCTTGAATTTTATTATGTATGTTGAATGTAGTGTATTTCTTTTAGTTATTGGATAACTCATTGAATTCCATGCATGAGGGAATAGTCTCCTGCATTTCACGTGAAGATCAATACTCTGGGTCTATTCACGAGTTCATTAGGAGCCTTGGGCAATTCGTAGCCATCGTGTTGGTCTTCCTACGCATTCTTATCACCCCTATTTCTTTTTCACTTGAAATAAATTTTAGAGTGTTGATGTACATAAATATTTATAGGTTTAAGAACACACACATGGGTAAGTGAAGTCTTCATAAGCGAAGTGAGGTGAAAGTTGTCCGTCGACGTTTTTGATTATAACATACCAGAAATAAAAAAATTCGTTGAAACCGTTACTGAGTCACATTCTGATGATGTAGCATAAAATAAATAAACTGAGGTAATCGTAATAAATTGTCTGAAAAAATCTGTTATAAGTTTTTCCTACTACAAAATCGCTGAAATACAAACTTACTAAGCATAATATGTAACTAGAAATTGGCATACATATGACCATACTTAAGTATACACATATTTATAACCATATTTGTACTATCATTTAGTGATGTGTTAGTACAGATGTGTTCAAGAATAATGTTATGAACAAGTACTCATATGCAAGTCCATGAACATGTAAATAAATAGAAACTGCCCTAAATTCAGTCATAAGTAATCTCGTGAGACTGTCGAAACTCGCTTAACTGTTGTCACAAACGCCGAGTCCCCTTGCCACTGACGTCAAGAGCAAGGCATGTGTCGAGACTTATTACTGCAACGCTGTGAGTGAGTGAAGAGATTATGGTCAGCACTTAACGTCGAGGTCCTTAGCGCTGTTGAAGGATGACATGAGGTGAGTATGGAGCAGCGCCGGAACGAATGGGCGGGGGAAACGTGAGATCCCGAGAAAACCCGGCGTCCAGCTGCATCGTCCGGCACGATTCCCACATGCGGAAATCTAGAGACCGACCCCGCCGGGAATCTAATAAGAATCCACTGGTACATACAATCTCGAGAGCTTCTCGAAACTTGAATGTTCAGACTTGTCAAGACGATGGAGGGTGAAGGTCATGTGCTGATGATGGGAGGGGTATTGTAAGGCAGTTTGCGACAGGAACATCAGTGAGAAGAGGCTCAGTTTTCGATGAGTGAAGAAGGGGAAATGCAATGTAAGTTTAGGGTCATATACTGCTAATGGAGGGAAAATGGTTTAGGATGGACACGTTCTAACACGAACCGTATTTGGTGCCGGGAGGAGGAAAAGGGGAAGTGGGAAAAGGTAGAGTGGAGGGATGCAATGAAAAAATTCATGGCAGTACGAAACTGAAATCTGTTACTTGTTAGCTGCGCTAGTGGTCGGGCTGTCTGGTGTGTTTAAGACCTGCATGCATAAAATATAATGTACCAAATTTTTATTGTTTAATAATTTTTTTTATAATTCCATCGATTATTGTTATGATTAGAGTTGGGTTTGTATGTATACCATTATTAGATTTTTATTTAAATAAAAGTGTTTTTTTGAATATTATGATAAATGAAATACTTCTATTTGATGCTCATCATTGTGTTTACTTGCTTTTGTAACTGCCTTAAAAACTTTGTACAAAGTATTGAAAACATACGCACGTACTGCAAACAATAAGTCATTACTACTACTAATAATAAACAATTGTACCAATAAAAAGTTTTCTCGCTGCTGCACGGCATTCAAAGTCTAGCGGAACGCATAGACGTTTTAGTTTCACATCACTGTATGATGCTGCTACTTGGCGGCAGCACTACAAACTAAGTTCTCAACGTAAACCGCCCACCTTGAAGGAATGCCTTCAATCAACTCTATGTGATAACAAGAAGACAATTAACAAAACACTACTGGCAGTGAAAAACATATGTCAATTGCTATAACTAACATTGTGTATTACAGACAGTGGTGTTTAATCTTGTGTGTTCATAAACAAATTAATTAATTTATATAACACTGCTGACATTCTTTGGCAAGGTGGACAGTTTTGTTAGGGCCCTTTTTGATGTTCCTGCTGATGTGCGAATAGTAGCAACTCGAACCATGGCATCTACTCCGGGATGCACATCCACTATTCGTGACAAGTTCCACTTAAGGGGTGGTAGATTGTTGTCCTTCACTAGAACCATGTCACCAGGCTGAAGGTTGGGGACTCGTTGCCTCCACTTTGGTCGTTGCTGAAGACTTGACAGGTATTCTCTAGACTAGCAAGCCCAGAAGTGCTGCAAAAGCTGCTATACATATTGCCATCGAGATAGTCTGTTCATTGGCAACACCTTCAAATCAGCGTCAACTGTTGTTGTGAGTGCACTGCCGATAAGGGGATGACCAGGGGTTACAGCAGAGAGATGATTAGGATTTGATGACATCGGTGTAAGAGGACGAGAATTCAAGCATGCTTCCACTTGTCTTAGCACTGTATAGGTCTCTTCAAAACTAAGGCAGGCTTGTCCTAGTACTCGTTTTATGTGGTACTTCATGGATTTTACTGCTGCCTCACACAGACCGCTAAAAATGGGGAGAACGAGAGGGTATAAAGTGTCAGTGAATGTTCAAAAGTAACAGAAAGTCTTGCAGTTGTGTTTTATGAAGTTCTGATGATAAAAGCTGACACAACTCTGTAAGTTTTCGATTCGCTCCCTTAAAGTTTGAAGCATTGTCCGAAAACCACTGAGAACAGATTCCACATCTGCTTATGAATCATTTCAGTGCTCCCAGAAATTATTCAGTAGTAAGATTTCCGGCAAGCTCTAGGTGGACCGTCTTGGTAGCAAAGCAAACAAAGACTGCCACATATGTCTTAACTGGCATACTACCACGTCTGTGGCTTGTCCGTTTGCAGATACGTCCACTGAAATCCACACCTCTGCAAAAGAATGGCCAACGTGGGGGAAACTCTTTCACAGGGTAAATTCCCCATCATTTGTTCTGATGACTTGGGATTGTTTTGAAAACTTGTCACACATTGATGCGCAATTTGGCGTGTTAGGTTACATCCACCCAGAGGCCAAAATTTCCTTCGTAGTGATGCCAACAATTGCTGAGGACCTGCGTGGAGTTGTTTCAAATGTTCTTGCCTTGCTATTAGTCGTGTCAATGCTCTTTTGGCTGGTAAAACTATAGGGTGTATTTCGTCATATGATAGGTTTGAGTTTTGAATTCTTGCACCTACTAAATGGGCTCAGACTCTTCAATTTGCTCTGTTTCTTGATTTCATTTCCTCTAGAGAGATCATAGTATTCCTTACTGAAGAATTTTGATTGAACTATCTTGATTAAACATCTTTGTGCATGCTGAGTCCCTTGAACTGATAGGGTTCCATGCTTCTTCTGATCTGGATTCCTTGAATTGATGATAAATTGCAAACAATATGCGGTTATCCTACTTAACTTGGAGAAGGATGACTATTTTTCTACCAGGTTTAGTGACTGGATAGATGCAAATACTGTGATTTCCTTGTTCTTCTTCTCTGTCCAGGGTTTGCAGTGGCATCAGACCCCGCGAGATGTGATCTGCAGGATTCTCCTCTGTGTTAACGTACCTCCATTCACAACTGACAGTTAGCCTTTGCACTTCTGCCACACCGTTAGCCACAAAGTTTTCAGCTGTGATGATGAAAATTTTAGCTATGCCAACACTACTGTAGGGTCAGAGCAGAGAATGGGTTAGGTATCAGACCACAATGAGCCTCCATTACCTTTTGTGTCAGTTGTGCGAGCAAGACTGCTGCACAGAGTTCTCAACGTGGTAGTGTTTGTTTTTTGAGAGGTGCTACTCGCGATTTTGAACATTATAGTCTTGAAGTCACTTTTCCAGTTTCACTCTTGCATCTGATGTAAATGCAGGCTCCATACCTCTTTCAGATGTGTCACAAAACCCAAAGAGTTGTTATTCTGAAATCCTCCACAACCCAGCGTGGCACTTGCAGAGCTCTTAGATAGGGCAGCTCTTGACGGAATTGTCTCCATGCTGAATCGATGCTGGCAGGCAGTGATTCATCCCAATCTAATTTTAGTTCCCACAACTTGGGCAAGAACATTTTTGCTCGTAGTATTTCTGGCCCTATTAGTCCTAATGGGTCAAATATCCTAGCTGTGTTTGAGAGTATGGATCGTTTTGTGACTCGCTCTTCCTGATCAATGTCTTGTGTGAAGGATGTGAAAACATCGTGATGTGGATTCCATAGGAGACCTAAACTCCTAATTGAGTTATCTTTTGACAAGGCATGGCATGTTACCCGGTCTTCAGGTGAGACTTGTGATAGGACTTCTGTGTTTGTTGGAACACCACTTCCTCAGATTGAAACCACCACATTGTAGCATTTCAGTTAACTGTTGTTGTAATTATTGTCTGTCGTCCTCAATATTTGCACCTGTAAGTAGGTCATCAATGTAGAAGTCTCAGAAAGTAACCTTCGATGCCCTTGAAAAGTTTTCTTCTTCCTCCTTCGCCAGTTGCTGAAGACATCTAGTTGCAAGGAATGGAGCACTTGCAGTTCCATATGTGACGGTGTTCAGTCTATAGATCCGCAATTTTTCTTGAGGATGTTCCCTCCAGATGATTCTCTGTAAATCTCTGTCTTGACGATGTAACTGAATTTGTCTGTACTTTTTTTCTATGTCAGCTGTAATCACTAATCTGTGGCTTCTAAATCGAATCACAAATGAAATCAAGTCATTCTGAATCGTGGGACCGAGCATAAGAGCATCATTAACCCTCCGACGGGCGCAATAGATCTGACAGATACAGACCACTTGTGATGTCCTGTGGTTTTGGAGTGGGGGTTGTGAGTCATCCCTCCTTCTCAGTACCTTTCTACGATGCTTCGGAGAAGTGGTTAGTAATGCCGTGACCTTCGATTTGTTTACGCACTGTGCCCTGTGACTCGGTTGTATCTGCGAGATACATTGCGCCCGCATATGTTATATTGTACGTATCTGAGAGATACATTGCGACCTTTTGGGCCCACATGTTTAGTATGTGCAAGTTACGTTAGAAACGCGCATTTGACAGCGTAAAATGGCTGCTACAAGAAAAAAACTTTTGACATGAATAATCAAAAGGATTATCAAACTGTTATGGATATGTTGTTCAATGAAAGTGCGGACGATGACGATATTGGTGATGAAAGTGGTACTGATGCTGTGGAATATCGCCAGGAAGAGTCTGATACTACTCAAGACGATACCGATGAAGATGAAGAACTGGAAGGTGATAAAAATCGAAATGTTTACATCGGGAAAGATAAAATCACCAAGTGGGAAAAAACACGACCTGTGTGTAACAGAAGAACTAGATCACAAAACTTGCTTACTCATTTACCAGGAGTAAAGGGACAAGCCAAAACAGCCACAACAGCACTGGCCTCCTGGAATTTTCTCATAACTGACGACATACTTGATATCATGGTGAAATATACAAACCAGTACATTGAAATAGTTTCAGGTAATTACAGCCGTGAAAGAGACTCAAAATGCACTGACAAGACTGAGATGAAAGCAGTTCTAGGGCTGCTTTATTTAGCAGGAACCCTCCATAGCAATCGGCTTAGTTTAGAAGAGTTGT
>PNEQ01057307.1:0-17895 GCA_003012365.1 Medauroidea extradentata
ATCACCGGTTAATCTGCAAATCTGTATAAATGCAATTGTAGCATTATAGACATGAAAGTATGGCTCAGTTCCGTGTGATGAAACTGTTTTACGGAAACTTCTGTTGGATTAGGAAATAAGTTTCCGTGAATTCACGGAGGTATCTGGGGAAATTTTTACCGGAAATTCCGTAAATCTACGGAGAAAATTTTTTACAGTGTAGGCAGTAAATCAAGGTTGTGACCGATTGTAATGGCTGTAGAAATGTGACCATCTCGTTAAAGTCCACCATCCACATGCAACGGAAATTAGGGAAATGTTTCTGACACCAAAGTTTGACGATTATTTTATATCTTCAGTTATTTAAATGAAAATGGCGCAACTGATAAATACCAAACCGAAAAATGTAGACTCACTTATATTAGACAGTGTGTATTGCGATCGTCTGAAAATGCGATACAGCATTGGAAAATATTGCGCTCAGGAAAGTCTACAATTTATAAGTGCAAGACTTAAGTTTCCCATCAAAGTCCATTATTCAGAAGTGTATACTACAAAAAAAGCTACCCAACTTCTTCACGGGATATGCGAATGCTTTGTCGAGAGCTCATATTCAATTACTTAAAATATACTTATTAAACTGTATCCTATTCACATTGAATAGCGAAATGTATTTTTACCAGAAAAAAGAACTATGCCCAGCGAGGTTAACTTTATTAAAATAAGGAATAACATATAAGAGGGCTTCTATTATTAGACAAGGTACGGATATTATCTGTAAACACTGAATCAGAATACGTATTGAAGTGGTTTTCACCGATAGTGGACGGAACAGATTCACTAATGGCATCAGAGGAAAACCCCTGGCAACTCAGTGAATATTCACAAGTCCCGATTTATAGTACCAACATTCCAAAAGTGACTATGTAAATATTCTTTATTTTTCAGGGGTTTGTCACTGTTAAATTCGTTGAAACAGCTCCATCCAGAATCTGTGAAAACACTGGAATATTTGTGAATGTTCACTAATTACGATTTAAAGTACACCTATAAACATTGATTATCGCGTTGGTATCAAATGAATGGTTTCCATGTTCTCAATTTCGTTTGTTTACTATAATATGTGGTATTTGAAGGATTATTGCTATTGTAATGTATTATAAACTTAACCGATTTTATGGAAGTGCGTTATTGCGGGCGTTTGCAATAACGCGTGCCCATAAAAAGTAGTTAATGCGTAAAACAACCGTATTACAATATAAGTAAAAATATTTATGAAATTAAGAATGATTTCGTTCCTAAACCAAACAAATAAATACAATTATATTCATCGTTTAGTATATGCACGTGTTATGAATAATACATTAGATAAAGCTTTGACTAGACTTTAATTTCAATTGCAACCAAATGTAAAGGATAGTTTGAAACGATCTTTGCGGAATATTTTGACACACTACAATTTTGCTCTCTTTATTTTATTTAGTTATTGATTAAAATTAATACCGTGGAGTGTTTCCCTTCAAAGATGATTTTATAAAATTGTGGCATTATGTCTTACATATTCGTGCCGCAGCCAACTCCAGAAAAGTTTATGTTAAGTCTATTACAAAGTATTACGTTACTTCTACCGTAGTGTTTAACTAGAGTACTCGCGCAACGTAGTGACAAATGTATTACTCTCGAAATTAACATAATTTTATCATCATATCTGTCAAAACTGTAAACCGTTGGGTTGTCCTCGACACAACTAACTATTTTCAAAATTATGCTGTCTGACTGATTCTTGTTATTGTAAAATAAGTGGTTTCAATATTCTAAGAATTTGGCAAACCAGAGTACAATTGATTGCACAGAATTTCTACTTTTTTATTAAAAATGCATTGGGTTTTACCTTTAGTTGATTGTAAGATCTTTCGAGGCAGTTACACACAACTTTACACAAGCACATGAACTAAGACAAGAGTCAGCCATGGCCTATGTTATAGAACCTCCCTAATATCCAGCAGGACCGATTTTGGGGAACGGAACTCGAGTCCAACGGTTGCATCACCTCGCTCGGTAACATCCTATACGTAAAGGGGGTTCAAAACTGTGTTTTTTTATTTCTTCTTAGAAAATAACCATTTTCGATCTAGTCAAGGACAACGTTTCAGGACATATCTGTGTTCAAAGAGAATTTTACGGTCGAATAACTCAGTCTGGGGTAAGCCATGCGAGAAAATCAGTTAATAGTTATCTCTGTGAGTAACTGCAGTTTTCTACAGGGAAAATTTTAATAACTATCGTACCGGGAAATTGGTAGCTGTCTGACTAGACTGATTTGCGAGTGATACGGCTCAAAGCATTGTATTACGAGAGAGTGCTTGTCCCATGCGACAAAGGACCATTGCGCAGTGGTTTCGCGAATACAAGTAAAAATAAAAAAAAATGTGGGTGCGATATTGCAGCATTAAGAGGCTGTGTGTTTGTTATGTATAGCTAATTCGAGTTAATGTGAACCCTTTCAAATTCTAGTTACTCCGTTCTTTCCAGATAATTTGTTGTTTAATGCCAATTTTTAACATAAAAAAAGCAATCTTAGTAACAATCTATGTGTACAAATTATAACATACACAACAGTTAGCATAAAAAATAACGCTAAATATATTTTTTTGAAAGTATTATTGCAAATAGGGCGATTTTAAAAAGCGCTAACTTCATCGCGAGTTGCCAATTATTATTATTATTATTTTTTAAGTTGTGATGCAGTTCACGTTTAATGTAATGTAGCTATGGGTTTTCTGTGACTCGGGAATATTAGCTAGCAAGGGTGTATGTTCAACAAAACACTTCAATTGGTCATACAATCCAATTGCAAAAATCACTCAAAGGTAACACATTTAACTTTTCCTCAAAACACATTGTGTATTTTATATTTTTTTATAAACTCATTGTTTTTAGTTAATCCATATTGAATAAATTTCTTGCTGCTGATATTAATTGTACTAAATTATGTACTTTTTTCCTTATGGCAACTAATCAGCTGGATGCTAGTAATTTGTTGTGGTATATAGAATCAACTTTGAAATGAATTTCCTGTTGAGATTTTAAAATTTGTTAAAAAATAATTCTGTATCAAAAATATAACATTTAGGTACAAATCATCGCATCAATCTAACCAGTTGTTTATACATCAAATAAGTAATATATAACCTAAAACAATAACAAAAGGTATATTTTAGTACTCTTCAAAATTGATAATGGTTTAACACAGAACACGTGTTCTGCATCGGGCGTTCTGACAGAGTGCGTAAACATCTAAAACTCTTACTAAATGCCTCATGAATGCAGTTGCAACTAACAAAGTGTATCGTCTGGGCACCTAACTTCCAGTAGGTAACCCAAGTAGTCACTCTAAAAGGTAACATGTGCAGTTTAACCATTGTTCTGTTTCCTATACACCAATGCCTTTAAATACTATTCTCTATGTCCTGCATTCCTAAATAATATTAAAAGGACTGAATCTCGCCAGCTTGAGAAAAATTATAAAAACTTTTAATGCCTTCATCTTACTTATATTACCAACCTATTATAAATTTTCTTCGAAACCAAGTCTCAAAATTCCTGCGAAAAAAAAGTTTCTGAAATTTCATTAACAACGCAACTATTTTCGACACTTTTCTCCTAATTTTAAGAAAATTAAAATATTCACAGGCAGAAGAAAACTAAACATTATTAAAAAATGAAAGGACAGCAAACAGTAGTGTTGAAGACTCCACCTTCATTACGCTAGAGAGACTCAAAAGCGAGAGAGCGATAAGAGCGCTACTGGCACGCTCTATGCGATTTAGAAAGAGTTATCTGTTATTTTTATATTGTTTGAAAATCTGCTGCAACGGTAATTAGATAACCTTATGGTAGCTTCGTATCAATCCGGGAATTAGAAACTGAGATGTAACAGCCAGAAAAAGTAGTTTTCAGCTATATTGGACTACTCAGAAAGAAGGAACTTAAGACTGTGCGGTAGATAAATGAATGCTGAAAACATCAATTGATTTCTACGCTTTTTTCGAAGCCAATATGGATAAAATACTCAACGGCAATCCTAGATAACGGTATTTGTAAACTTTATGAGTAAATATTTATCCAGAATTACTAATTCGTTACGCGTGATCTCTTTCGCCGCAGTTAAATACACGAGGCTCCGGCGTCAGAGATTGTGCCTCAGAAGTTCGTAACACTCGAAACAATTTTGTTTAAAACATTGGCTAAAACTATTGTCTAGGATTGGTATTGTTTAATTTCCTCAAATTGCCTTCAAGAAACCTAAAGTTATGAATTAATGCTTTTAGCATTAATGCTTTTACCACACCCTCTGAAAGAACATTTCTTTGCATATACCATGTATTTTTTTAGAAGCGTGCATTAGAAATATTTTAGTAGCATGTCGAATAGTAAATTTCGTTTTCTACACATTATTGTGGTTTTACAACGAGATCCGCAGGTTCCTAAACAAAATGTTCTATTTTAACAACAGCAAGCTCAGAATAAAAAATATTTGAGATCTGGCATTAATGTAAGTATATGCACAAAATATTATAAAGCAGTGACTGCACGGTGAGAGAATTAGTAACATAACTGCGTACTTAAATCATTTACAGATTCTGCAAAAATTATTTAATGAAATAATATTTAGAATAATACATTATTTTACCCAGTGATAATGAAACGTGTGGTTACAAAGAATACAAAATAAGTAGAGCCACAATATTATAACTAAAATATTTCCCCAACTTGGTTTTAATGCCTTATATGTACGTCTACAGCTCTGCTTCATGACCAGTGATTTGTTTACCTCTCTCTTGTCTTGAGGTTATACTGTCAAATCACATACGTGTGGTGAGACAATAATCTTATCCTGACTGGTGCTGTCAATTGAGAGACGCGTCCGAACAAATACATGCTGCAAATAATTAGGAGGCAGAGCATGAATAAGGAAATGAAAATTTTGCGTTTTCTTTACGGTACAAACTATAATTAATAAATAGAGTGTACCCAGTAAAACAACAATTGTACATTTACAAGGAAATTCTTGTAACGTAATATCCGAACATTATCAGTCAGATAATAAAAGTAAGATGTCAGAAACCTAGTGGTTACAAATATCGTAAAAAACTTTAGGAACTAGTAAAATAACGCTAATGAGCAGGTCTTTCGAAATGAAACAAAATAAACCTAGGAGACCTTTCACATTTTACAAAACATTTCAAAATTTGTTTGTAGATTTACAGAAATGTTTGCAAATGTACAAAGAAATTAGTAAATGTACAAGATTTTTGTAAAGTTTACAAAATATTTTCGTGGTGTTACAAAAAACTGTTTTGGAAACTGGTTTCGAGAAAACCTTTTTGTAAAATACAATTTTTTTTTACTGTGTAAGTTAGTGATACTTTCGGGATTGGTCCTTGACTTATATATGACTCATCTTGGAATGAACTGATCCAGTAACATAGAAGCAACTGAATACAGACGCAATCATGTGGCAACACTATATCAGGGAGCAGTTAATAATAAGTATCTGTTGTATGCTTGAATACACATATATTATTGAAAGCTAGCCTACAGGTAAGTGAAACCGCGGATTTTTTTAGTGTCTGCAAATGAGTAGATACATGACCGTCTTTAGCAGAAGGCCGGAGTCTTGATTGCGGCAACGCTGCATCGGAGGCCTAATGCAGGTCGCTCATTGGTTGCCCTAGTCAGTGTAGACGTGTAAACGTCATTAAAGCTGCATCTAGACCACGGCCGTAGAAGAACAGGTCTGGACACTCGCCTGGAAACTTGAACCCCTTGTTGTTTGGCTGTAGTTCACCAAGTTACCGAGAAAATAGTGTTTTATTGGCGCTGCTGTTAGGGCGGTCGGACTCAAACTCCACCCATTTCCTTTCCACTAATGTAAACAATTTATCAAAACGTATATACATATTTTTTTCAATTTATGAAATACTTTCTTTGCTCACAAATTCAAGGAAAGGTTCCAGAAATCTTTATTTACTTTATAAATTTAACAATTGATAAAAGTGGACGGAGTTTGAGTCCGACCGCCCCAACTGAAGCGCCAATAAAACGCAATATTCTCTGTAACTTGACGAACTACAACCAAACAACAAGGGGTCAAGCAAAATACATTGGTAGATAGGTGAGTGTCCAGACATGTACTTCTACGATCGTGATCTAAACAAGTTGCAAAGACTAGGGTGGCCAAGAAGTGACAAGCAGCAGGCCCTCGACGCAGCGTTGTCACATTCAAGACTCCGGCCTTCTACTGAAGACGGTCGTGGTAGAGGCCGGAAAAATTCGCTGATTCACTGACCTGTAGCCGTAGGCTGGCACTCAAACAGACAACAGCTTTTCATTAGCTGCTCGCTAAGACAGTGATTTGGGCCCGCATTTAGTTACATTTTAATTATTAGCTCAGCGACTTACACGAGGTGTCAGATAAGTCAAGAGCCAGTTGTGAAAGTTACACAAACGTACAGTTGGTGGAGTTCCAGCTTGTGCTTATAAAAAACGCGAATTTGTAAGGTCCCTACGTATGAGGCATGAAGACAAATTTATGCAAACAAATTTTTCGCACGTACGCTACTCAAGCCACCGTTAGGAAGGTCCGTAGCTAAACAACTAAAGCATATCGTAATAATTCGTTTAATAAAACAAAGCATAGAGGCCAGCGCAAATCACTTTGAAATTAAGCTGGCGTGAAATGTTCTGGAAATTTTTCCTCATTCAATGCTGTAGTACTGATCAGTTTGACCGTCAGAAATGTATCCAGTACGAGTTGGCTTCTTACAATTCCTGGGGTCGCGGTGGCCAAATGATCAGACCATTCGCCTCCCGCCAAGACGTTCCGGCTTCGATTCTCGACGGGGTCGGTCCCCGGATTTTCGCATGTGGGAATAGTGCTGGACGATGCCGCTGGTCGGCGGGTTTTCTCGGGGATATCCCGCTTCCTCCGCCCTTAACATTCCGATGCTGCTCTATACTCACCTCATGTCACCCCTTACCAACGCTTCAGACCTTGACGTTGAGCGATGACCAAAATGTTTCCGCTCACTCACTTAAAATTCCGTTACTTTTGTATTTACGCTGCGGATGTGCTCTATTGTGACGACGTACGGCAAATAAAATATGTCAACAACTACAGCGCATTTACTATTGAAATCCTTTTATTTGGTTTTTGAATACGTGCCTATGTCGGTTCAACTAAGGCGATGACTTCGGCTCGTTCTACTGTCTCATTGGTTAAAGCTTTGATTACGTCAGTTGATGTTTCTCTTTCAAGACTCACCGCTTGAACTACGTTATACACCTACGTCAATTTGTGTGACTTTTATTTTGTTCCCAAATATTTCGTTGCTAAATTATACACAATTACGTGCTTCCTCCCGCAACCATATACTCGTCTTGATACACGACATACCCATCGTCCAAAAGCCACTTCTTGAATTCAGGTTACTGAATAGCACGTCAATAAACGTGAAATATTATCACACAATTTATAAACAAACTATGCACAATGTAAGTACTGTAGCTATTACATAATTATATACTTACCCTGTTGGTTCAAAAAATACAAAATTTCTCATATATATATATATATATATATATATATATATATATATATATATATATATATATATATATATTTAAAATAAATAATGCTCGTAATAATTTTTAATGTGGTATTTTTTACATACAGAATATAATGAATATGTTATTTTAATTCATAATGTTAGGAAAACTTCTTTAATATTTCGATTCAAGATAATTTGAAACATGTTCGAAACGACAATATTTGTCAAAATTCGTGACATTCAATAAATTGAAAGACAAAATTTCCACGATTATGACGTCAGCATGGCGTCACATGACTTCCAAGAAATTGAATTCAATATATTTCAAAGAAATTTGAAGCACAATTTGATCGTGTAAAAGGGCCTTAACACGGACTCGTAGGCAGCAGCGCTGAGAGATTCTCGCAGCCAGCAAGCGGACGCGAGACTAATCTCCTTCCTCCCTTTCATCATGACTGTATCACGCGACTGACCGCTGACACTTGGGGTCAGCGCAGGATATTTGCCCGTTGTCCCATTGTAAATATACATCCATGAAAGTCCTCGCCTGACATAAGGCCACTGCACGAGTGAAGAAGCAAAGAAATCTCACTAGAAATCGTCATATTCAGCAGAGAAAGAGACATCACACACTACAGAATGGGCCACGCTTGGTTGCACGCAATTCCTTTGGCTACATAAAGAACCCGTCAGCTGCAGTCGAGGGGATTAAATCCGATAGAAGTTTTCAGAGAGAGAGAGAGAGAGAGAGAAAGGGAGAGAAATAGCGAACATGTCAGAGATATTAAATTTTCGCGTACGGCCTCCGCATTCTTCTGAGCCAACAGACCGCATCATCGGAAGGAATTCTCGTACGACACTTTTCTAATCTGCATGGCGTACCAACTTCTTGCTGAATATCCCAGATGATAGTTTAAACTTATGTCACCGTCCTACATTCAAAAGACTCAGCAAAGTTAGTAGCATTTACGCCTCATCGACAGTGACCGCTTGACATTACACCAGGAACTGGGAGAGGAATCGTATCGGCCATCACCTTCGTCAATGAACCATCCCAGCAATCACCTTTGAGAAACCATGGCTGAAAGTAGTCATGGAGGCTGTAGCCCGGAATCGAACCCGGATCTTCCCGAATGCGCCTAATCGCATCGCAGTTGTTCCACCTGATTCCCAAAACAGCCTTCGGATTGAAACTCCATAATCATCATAAACTACCGTTAGTGGGGACGACTTTGGACACGTAGGCAGACTTTGGGACCCTTTTATATAATTTTTATTTTTTATACTGAGTAAAAACGTTAATTAAATTTCATATGAATACATGTTATTTGGAATTTATCTCAATTGTATTTCTTTATTCAGGGTTACCATTTATGAGAAAAAAAATTTTTTAATGTCCTGTAGTCATCCCACGCGTTCAAAGTCACCCTTGTTTCCGGTATGCATAAACTTTATCTTGTGACTTATCATTGATTTTCTCTTAAACTACGTTTCCCGCGATCTAGAGAGGGAAGATCTTAATGTACGGCACGTTTACAGAAAGTGTTACACAAATTGATGTCGTCCATCATGGTCTGTACATTGGGCAGGCGCGCATGCGTGTAATGTTGCCTACGGTTTAGAGGTGTACGTCTCGTCAACAGCGAGATCATTAGAAACGGTGACATAGCTTGATACAATGACGGGAGTTGAGAGAGGAGTCGGCCATGGCCTTTGTTAAGCCTTGTCATCAGAAGCAATATTCAATTAATTTATTTTTCGCTTTTATGAAATTATGAGAAGAAAACTGTGAAATTTGATTTTATAACATAAATTCTATTTACCTTACGCTGCAAAAATAGCAGCGCAGTTGAACTTTTAACGTATATTTAAACCGCAATCACTATAACAAATTATTAATATAAAAAATTGCTGTTCTGATTGTGGCTAACATATACGTTATAAGTAGAGACATGCAAAATTCGCGTTATTTTCTGACAGCTGACTAGACTCCAAGCGACTATAGGCTTGTTCGACGTCTCCCGCTGGCCGATATTGTCGTGACTTGACGGGGACAATTCTTACACGTTGAGAGACCAATCTCTGTAAAGACGTAACACACGTAAATGACACCGCGTAAAATTTTGTAGCCAGTTGAATCGCAGATTATGCTCAGTTATATATAGGAAAGTGAAGTTTAGTCTGCTCCCAAATGATAACGCGAATTTTGCATGTCTCTAGTTATAAGTTCATCTGCGATGCTTTATTGTAGCGCAAGGTAAACAGAATTGCTGTTATAATATCAAATTTCACAGTTTTCTTCTCAGAATTTCATGAAAGCAAAAAATGAAATAATTGAACATGGCGACTGATGCCTAGCTTTGAGGAACCATCCCAGCATTCGCTTGGAGTGATTTCGAGAAAACATGGGAAACCGAAATCAGGATGACAAGAGCCGGGGATTTAACCCGAGACCTCCGGAATGCGAGTCGAAGATGTTAACGTTGCGTTACCTGCTGGGTGTCTATAGGTTAAGTAGTGTTGGCCCATTAATGTATGGAAACTTAGTGTGAAGTGAATAACAGGCGTTCAGTCATAGCGTACCAGAATTAGCGAAAACTATAGACCCATAAATATACGGCATTAAGCAGAAAGGAACCAACCCACATTTTAATAGATCTGAGATATTCAAGGTCAAAGTTTGATGTGTGCATCTAACACTTCTACAAGCCGTTTTTCTTGGCTTTTATTTTTCGTCAAATGTTGTGATTTAGTACTTGTTCTTATTCTACGACATTCTCCGGACCTACTTCTTTTACGTGGCATGATTATCTCAAAATCTGTTATTTTGTGGGTTGGTTCCTTTCCGCTTAATGATGTCCGAATTTCGTGGGTTCAATAACCATCCGGCTAGACTCCACAGTCCTGTATACACTATGTCCTCAGATACTAGTACATTGGTTGCTGTTCCAGTGAGTGGCCAGTGGTACATGTGACAAGGGAGCGCGGGAGTCTGTGAGTGTTCACATGCATGTCTGTTATGTGCTATTGGTCCACAATCCTCAAGGAATGTGTACAATAATTTGAATTCTAAAGCACGGTACACACTATCCTTTATTCTCTACTCAATACATTACTTAATTATGTTCATAAACGTCGACTATGATTTCGTAACATAATTCTGTAGCAAAGGTCTGTGTTGTGTACACAACATTACTATTTATATAAAGGAGAAAATGTATTTAAGTTCCAATAAATTACAACAGTAAAATTGCCGAAAAATATTTCATAACATGACTTTTACATAGTTTCTAAATAAGTGCAACTGTCTTGCATTTTTTAGGTTTTGGAACATCCGACAGCAGTGTGTTCAGTAGGAAACAAGGATTTTATTTCTATTCAAAGCATATTGGCAACCCTACTTGCGTATGTCGCTTACGCGGTGACAAACTGTGGATTACGCATGCCTGTGAACGTACGCTGCAATGAAAAATAGGACGGGCTCTATCTGTGAAATTAAGTACGGAATTCTGGTTAGAATAAGCCTAGTTGCGGCACACACTATAGCAGTGCTACTTGTACTGAATTAGGTACGGAATTCGGTGCTGGATTATGATAATGTGTACTGGGCTTAACAGCTTCTCAAATGAATTCGCGGAATTTCCGGGACCGCAGCGGCAACCCAGAAAAAAAAAAGGACTCACCAGTAACGGCAGGAAAGAATAATAAATTAATACGTTACATTGAAGCCTAGCAACCATTAAACATTCCTGCGATAAATCACAATCCTTAACCATTTGTTGCGGTTGGTTGGCGATCACTGCGTGTTTTTCCAACAAAATTTCATCAACGACATATGCCTACAAACCCATTCGTTCTCATAAGACCCAATAACGTACGGTTTCAAATATATCGTATTGCATTATGTTTACATGAAGAAAGTTTAAATGTGTTGGAGGCAGAAACTTTAATTAAATGATATATTACGTTTAAAAAAGTATGAATTGTATAATAAAAACCAATCCTTTCATTTTATAGTAAATAAATACTGATAACTTAATTTAGAAAATGCAACATGTGGATCCATATTTGATAATTTGCTGACAACTGTATAAGGAATGAAGCCACCAAGGGCTCACATGCAGTAATAGCCTTCAATATACTTTCATAGGTTAATTAAAAATGTACTGAGATGGTAAGATTGTCGTAAACTATTTATAAAATTAGCGTGGAACAGCAGTTAAATGGCTCAAAATTTAGTGTTAGCTCAAATGAAAAGTAAGAAATAGTATTTTGTAAATATTTGTTGTATTTATTGCTATAAAGACCCAATCCGTAATGTCCTTAACAGATAAAATTATTACTCGATAATTTGTATGTCATAAATAAACTATTTTGTGTTACATCAATAAAGCCAACGTAACTACATCAAGATATAAGTTGGAAAGTGTTAAATTAATTTATTAAAAAAATACTTGCATATCGTATACAAGAAAAATTACAGCAATTCATAAGATAACCCTTTCCACAATTTACTGTACATTCGACACTCTTTCAAGTACGCCTTTATGTTATTTGTTATTCGTGTATGTATCTATATTTCAGTACCACAGATCTTTCATATACAAATACATTTTTTTCCAGCTTAAGAATGCATGTTATTTACACGAGAACAAATCGTAAGGCATGGACGTGGGAAAATTTCGTTTTTAGTATTTAGATGTGCTCAAAATAACATATCGTTAGAGACGATGGTACATCGCGAAAATGTTTTGTGCCAACATGTCTTTGAAAAACTCTCTGCAGACCATAATATCGGACATCAAAAATTACAATAACGCTATTCTTATTGGCTTAGTCAAATAGGGTAACTGCTCCACGTACAAGCGAAGGCCAGTAATGTTTTGTTAAGCTAAACGTACGTTGAAACCCAGCAAATAGTCAAGTTTTCCCACAATAAACCATCATCTCTACATATCACGTAACATGTACACTGCCAAGAATACAGAAGCGCGCTGGTGTAAATTGAGAATTCGCCTGTCACAATATTTTGTTATAATATCACTTAAGAGTTAAATTTTATTGGATTGTTGGACGTACGCCATTGCTCATGTTTAGCTGATAAAACCTGCGTTGAATAACAAAGTACGAAAACGAACAAGAAAAAGCAAATATAAACGGACACAAAAATACAAAAAATAGCAATCCCAGAGGAATTCTGTCAATTTTTTAAATAAAAGTTATATTAGACAACAAAGAATTATAGAAATGGAATTCAGTTGAATATCGACACAACACCCAGACATAAAAGACATACACAAATACACAAGTTGTGTTGTCTATTGTCTTTAGTTTGTTGTCCGCTGTTCACTGTTGTTCGTCTATTTCCGTCTTGCTTAATATTGAGAATCTGGTTCTATATTTGTGTCTGTCTTTTGTGTATGTCTTTTGGTTTCGCTCAAAAGTTTCCTGACGTAATAAAATTAATACTCAAAATTAGTCTTAAGTCCTACAATGTTACATAAACCCATTCCTGTCTTTCAGATACGTATTTAGTGTGTTTTGAGAATTCATTTTATTATGTCACGAAACTTTAAACCGAAACCAAAATGGTGAAGAACTATATATTTTCTGTTAATTTCAATGTTAGGCTTAAGTGCATATAAGACAAACATGTTAAAATATGGAAATTCTCAGTCAGCATGAAATTTTAATAAAATCTGCTAACTAAACAAATTTAAATACACGGGTTTAAAATTGACTACCTCAACCATCTACAAGATAAAAAATCTTCGTATCAAAGTTATTACTTTTCGACCAGCGCTATGTCGACACCGACTGAAATCAAAACCCTTCGATAGGTTTCATATAAAAATCAGACATGTCGTTCACAAGTGGGATAACATCAGCCAGAGCTTTGAATAAAGTGCACGGAAACACAAATGCTAAACTTACATTTACAACGCAGTGATACTTGAAGCCATGCACTTGTTTGTGAAAAGATATTATGTAAATACGTGTTACTATCAAGTAAAACATCTGCTGCTACACTCTAAATCGCTAACAAAATTACTCGACAAACAACAATTTTTTTTCCACTTCATGCTCATTTGAACAACTCGTTTATTTAAGACAACACAAACGTTTTGGTAAAATTAATACACAAGTTTATTCCACAAAGTGTAAACAGAGAAAGAGGTTTGTACAACGTCGGTAAAACGTAATGAAGTTGACTCTGTGATTACAACACAGGCAGTAATTCCTCCGGTGCCTCTCTTCGTCTTCCTTCTCTCACTGTGTCCAGGCCTATTTGTCCACAAAGAGGAAGGGGAAATAATTCCAGGTAATGTAAAAGCGGCATGCCGCAAGAGCTCCCCATTAAGGTTGGAACGAACCTCCATCTGTTGGACGAGTCCATCTCTCCTGACCTGTACCGTGGGTTGGGTGCGGACTGCGGCTGTACACTCCAAGTCAAAAATATTGGCTCTGTCACAGACTAAACAGTATTGAATAGGCACAAGATTTCATGTTTTTATTTCCAGGTTAACATAGTTTTATATTCAGTTCTTATGTATCGTCATGCTTGTTCTTTTTTTGCAAACAACATTTATGACTCGTAAAATGCATGCTTAGCCAGGTATCCATGTTAAATTATAAAACGTTTTGTTTAGAGAGCTATGTTTAGAGATGATGGTTTATCGCGGGAAAACTTGACAGTTTGCTGGATTTCAACGCACGTTCAGCTTACCAGAAGATTACTGGCTTTAGCTTGTACTTGGAGCTGTTGCCCTGTTTGACTGAGCCAATAAAAATCTACATATTGTATTATTCGATGCCTGTTAGTGGTCTGTAGATATATATGTTGTGTCAGACGTACATCAGCCAATCAGATACGTGGTAAGTAACTACAACGTAGTCAAGGGTATGTTGGGCACAAACATTCTCGCGATATACCATCCTCTTAAGCTATGTTCTTGAGGATTACCTTGTAACCAAAAACTAGACTGAGGAACATAACAAAAAATAAACTCTACAGGCCAAATCAATATTCAGGATTTCAAATTATCCTAGTGCAAAATTTGCAATTTTCAGATAACTTGTAATTTCTTAGGTTAAACGGTTGTTAGAGGAAATAATCTACATTTTACACACACATTTTTAATATAATTTCATTGTTCGGCGGTGTATTAACGTGCACTTTGGTGTTTCCGTTTTATCACTATTCCACATACAATATTGTCCCAAGAATATTGAAAGTCGTGCAAAATTCCTGGTACTATACAGGCCAGATGTATCCGGACAGCGGTTACAAACTTTCAGGAGAGATATGAGTACACCCAGACGATGGGAAATCACTAGGGACCCTGGTTTTTCGCGAAAAGAATTTTGCCCCACTTTGTTTCAGTGCCTTACGTGCACATCTGCAATTCTGCTTCATGTTTATTGGCAGTGTGTCTATATAAAGAGCCGTATATCATTTGACTGAACCAATTACAATAAAGTCTCTGCAACATCTCACGTCTGTGATTTGCCGGTAGAATCCCAAGACTCGAGAGAGTTAAAATATCCAATTATTAACCACGAACCAGAACTGCAGATGTGTACGTAAGGCACTGAAACAAAGTGGTGCAAAATTCTTTTCGCGAAAAACCAGGGTCCCTATAAATCACGTATCAATGCATGGTGGGAAACGCTCTCCTGTCACCGTAGTGACGACAAAAAACACAAGAAAGGAAGGACACTAATAGGAGGAGGAAACATGTTTATTATTCTTAACACACCAAAAATGCTGGGAAGTCTTTGGCTGGTGATGACGATCAATGTATTTTTGTGTTTTTTTTCTTAGTGTTTTGCCGTGTTATGGATAATAAACATGTTTTCTTCTCTTGTTCGTGTCATTTCTTTCTTGTGTTTTGTGTCGTCGCTAGCGCGACAAGAAAGTGTTTCCCACCATGCATTGTTATGTTATTTACAGTGGCGTATCGTGGTCGTGTTCCAATGCATGCGGTGCTAAGCAGTGAATATGCACAACACTGAGTTGTATGTAGGACCATTAGACGTGTAGGAGCAGGCACACTCTTCTTCCAGTAGCGTACAAGTGAGGCAAGGAATGTATTCTCCAATAAAACATACCAGTCTCATGTTTATTGGATGTAACCGTTAGGCACATTGAGTCCAGGTGCTCAAAGTTTATAGTCGGAGCTTATATTGTGTGCTTTGGAACACGACCAATTGTGATTTCCCATCGTCTAGGTGTACTCTAACTCTCCTGGAAGTTGTAACCGCTGTACTGATACATCCTGTATATTCTGCCAATAACCAAGAACCAGAGTTGCACGTCTGTACGTAAGTCATTGAAACTAGTTCCTGCAAAATTATTTTCATCTAAAATCACTGGCTCTACCTATCACATACCTCTACTCGTAGCGCATTAGAATTAGCATTAGCTCAGTCAACTAGGACTCACAAGTATAGAAAGAAAAGATTTGGGAATTGATACATTATGTTCAAGCCTAGCAAACGCGATACATCACCATCCCCACGCATTGTACAGTTGAGCTTATATCATTGGTAAAAAGTAAGTCATTCAGGCGTGCCAAACAAACTATAGTTTGTAAAAAAAGGTTGAGGTAAATTTACTCTACATGTAATGGAAGCTAATTACCTCTACAAGTGAGGGAAAATTACTCAACGCGTGTCAAGGAAAGTTACTCAACTGGTAATGTAATTTTTCATTACATATTGGCGCAGCCATATAGGAAAATTTGACATAACGCGTGAGCGAAACTTCCGAGCGGTTTGTGTGGCGAATACACTACCTTGCGGAAATTTCCACACATATTCGGGAATCAGATTTCCCTCTCAAGGTTTGGGAAAATTGCCATACAAATGATGAGTAATATTACTAACTTTTTTTTACAGTGTACAGGCCAACAGCAGAAGTCAGATGAGCACGTGGTAACTTGTAGTCCAAGCTGCTGTCGGGAAATATAGCAAAATGTACAGGTCGGCTAATTATACAGACGTGAAATGACGCGACGGTTTACTTAATACGGGCGAACTTCGACGGTTATTGGATGCACGAGGCTGTTTCTACAAACCCTGAGTCCTGCATGTTGCAGCGGGTTATTTAGTCTTGCTGCCCAATCGCAGAGCAGCCACCTTACGCTGATTGGAGGTAAGATTTCCACCATGTCACTGGTCAACGAAGCCATTCTGCTGCCGTGTGTAGCTGTCTACCACATAGCGCTAACATGAGCTATGTTAGGGATAGTTAGAGATTATGGTATATCGCGAAAATGCTTTGTACCAACATACCCTTGAAAACACCGTAGATTCTTGCAACATATATTATTGGGTGATGTATGTCTAGGGACCTCTGTTTTTCGCGAAAAGAATTTTACCTCACTTTGTTTCGGTGTTTTACGTACATACATGCAATTCTGCTTCGTGGTCAGTGATTGGATATTTTAACTCGCACGAGCCTTGGGATTCTACCGGCGAATCATAGACGTGTGTTGTTGCGGGTAAGTTATTGTAATTGGTTCAGTCAAATGATATACGGCTCTTTACATTGACACGCTGCCAATAACAAAGAAGCTGAATTGCAGGTATGTACTTAAGGCACTGAAACAAAGTGTGGCAAAATTCTTTTCGCGAAAAACAGGGGTCCCTATGTATGTCTGAAACACCATATCTCTCTGCAGACCAGCAGCAGCCATCAAAAAATACAATAGGTAGAGGCAATGATTTTTGGTGAAAAGAATTATGCAACATTTTGTTTCAGTGCCTCGCTGCACATCTGCAGCTCTGCTTCACTGTAAGTGATTGGCTGTTTTTAACTCTCAATATATTTGGGATCTTGGATCTACCCGCAAATCACAGACGGGTGGTGTCACAGTGATGTTATTCTCACTGGCCCAGTCAAATGAGTGACGCCTCTACAGGAATGCACGCTGACATTAACTACGTACCAGAGCTGCAGATGTGAACGTGAGGCGCTGAAACAAAGTGGTGCATAATTCTTTTCACCAAAAATCACTGGCTCTAACAATAGATAGGGACTCGAAATTTTCGCGAATTCAATTACCTGTAGGCTTGAATCCATTGTACTGTACATACTCAAGCCACAGACTAAATAGTAATACAGACGTGAAATGACGTGGCGGCTCGTTTGATATAGGCGAACTTGGCCGCTTATTGGCTGCCCGAGGCTGTAGACTCCAGCCCCGTGTCTGTTTGGCTCCTGCGTGTTACTACAGGTTTCCTATTGGCCTGGCTGCCGACTAGCAGAGCAGCTGCCTCACGCTGATTGGCAGTAGGT
>PNEQ01057308.1:0-17895 GCA_003012365.1 Medauroidea extradentata
ATATATATATATATATATATATATATATATATATATATATATATACACACAATTTGAGCAAAGCACTAAGTGATAGAAAAACTTGACATACATTTTTATGTTCATAACGCAAAAAAATGTAACTACCGATTTACGTGTTGTGACCAGCTGCACAGTTCTGCCACTCCAACAACTCTATAGTAACATCCTCACAAGAAGTTTCAGCTATGTCACTAGACACAAAATGTCACTGATGATTGCCCTGCATCAGCTAATAAATAAAAAAAAACTGTGTTCTCTTAACTATAAACGACTTAAAAAATATTTTACCAAATGGCATTTATCTGCCAGTCCATCCAATATGAGATCAAAGACACTTTTATATCACCAACTCTTGGCAATAAGAAAAATACTGTGTGTCCCATACGTACACACAAATACGACCAGTGCATTTAAGCTTGTCAAATCTATATATTGTTCTTAAGTGGCAAGATTAAGTGCTTGAATGTTTTTAAGTACATGTTATTTGCAAAGTAACACAGCAGTACATAAAAATTGCATCCATCTGCCTTAACTGGCAATGATTTACTTAGAATATCTTTTAGCCATACATAATATCTAACACTACCATTATTAATCAGCGTATCTTTGTCGGGTACACACATTAAAATCATAAGTTTGTGTATTACAAATACCAGTTAAAATATTGCTTTAAAACATTTTGTTTAACACATAAAGAGTCAATATTATATCATAAGCATATCCAAGTAGTAAATGAAATATTAAAAATAAAGACAATTTCATAAAACTTTCTTCATAAAAGCAATTTTTTTGTATGTCAATCTAAAGGTTATTGATTGTGATTGTGAATTTGCAGAGACAAGCAAATTTGTTTTGGAAGATTGACCATTCATCTGTCTTAAAATTTATCAGGGGGATAGAAGTGTACAGCAGGTCTTGCTACGTTAGTCCACATTCCTAAAAACAGATTTATTGTAAAAAAAAAAAAAAAACTACGCCACAGCAGGAATGCCTTTGAAAAAGAATAATGTAAACTCCAGGGTCTTGATAACAAAATGCCAATAATTTGTCTACTATTTCATAAACTGTGCAAATTACTGGAGAAGACAGTTTTTCTGAATAACAAATAAATTACTTTTAATTTAATTATATACAAATAACTTAAATATTTCACTGAGGAAAAACTGCCCCAGCCAGTGCTGCATGCAATAGTTGGTAAAATAATCTTTTTACTGTCAATTGCATGGACTGTCTAACATATTCTAAGCCTCTTAGTGTAGTGTCCTTAATTTTTAACTCTTACGTTAAAAATGGAGCCACAGCTATTAATAAATAACTGTCCACTTTTAAAATATGAAATAAGAAAGTGAACTTTCATAATGAAGCTGCACTCAAATACACATTTATGGCAGTGTACACTGCAGCAATTCAACATGATGAAAATAATACAAAAATGTGAAAAAACATATTTCTAAGTATGCAACATTAATTCTGTTGGAAAGTTATTAAGATGGTGAAAGTTAAAGCATTTATTTTTACAGTTCATGACATTCATGTAACATGACAACCGCTACTGTACTTTTGTTTTCTGATCTTTATTAGAAATTTAACAAGAAAACCTAAACATAAAAAATGACACTGCCAAGGAAAAGCAAGAAAATCATAATCCAAACTGATATTCACAATAAGTCAACAGACGCTAAACTCTAGTATATACAAAAACACAAAAAAGATAGTGTAAGTACTTAATATATTGTGGGCAGCAACTGGTAAGAGTTATGATTATGAAAGACAGAAAGTTATTAAAGGGTTGGAAAACATGACCACACTTTACTAACACTTTAAAGTGGTGCATCAAAACTGCTTGTAAGTGGCATTTTACTAATTTCAATATACAGTAGAACTCCAATTATCCAAACGCCAACTATCTGAATAGCTGATTATCCTAATCATTTACAGAAAAAAAAAAATTTAAGACAGAAACGTACATACACATGTACTGCGATTCGCAAAATGATGATCTTTCTACGCGTGCGCTTCTCTCCGCGAAGCTAGTGTAGGCGCAGCACGAGCATTATTGGAATTAAGAGGCACCGTCTCATAGTGCAGTTCTATTATGTATGCTGGCTACACTGTCGTCCATCACCGGCTGGCCACTTGTCACTGTTTGTTTTGATTAGTCAGTCAGTGTATCATCGACCTGTTACTATGACCATACTCTTTCGCGCTGTTGTGTTGTTTTTTTTGCGAGTGCATTTCGTAGTTCACCATCATGGCTTGTGTTATTGTTAGCGGATAAAATTATAGAGCAATCAGATAAAGGCGTTACGGGTAAACAGTTGGCTGAGATGTACGGTGTTGGAGAAGAAACGATTTCAGGCATTAAAAGGAACAAACCTACACTTTTAAACTTTGTGTCAGTGCTTGAAAACAAAGACGGAAGTTCTTCAAGAAAATTAATGAAGGCAGAAACAAACAAAGATTTAGAAGATGCTGTTTTTAAGGGGTTTTTTTCGGCAATGTTCTATAAGAAACCCAATTTTGGGTCTGATTCTTTGTGAAAAATTTAAGTTCATAGCTCAGAAGCTTGGTTGTTCATCCTTTAAAACAAGTAACGGCTGGCTATGAAATTTCAAGTTCAGGAACGGTGTATGTGAATTAGATTTAAGTGACGAGAAGTTATCAGCAGACTCTAAAGCTGCAGAAGATTTAATTGAAAAATTTAAAGTTGTAGCAGACTCCTACGATCCTGAGTTTTTGTACAACGCCGATGAAACCGATCTTGTTTGGAAAGCTCTTCCTAAAACCACTTTAGCCTCTAAAAGAGTGTAGTGTTCCAGAACATATATTTAGTAACGACAGTGTTACGGTGCTTAACTGTGCAAACTCTACGGTAAGCCATAAAATACCCCTTCAGTTAATAGGAAAGCCCAAGAGCATTTAAAAATGTGAAAAAGTTTCCCCTCTTTTAAAAAAACCAACCCAAGGCTTGGATGACTGCAGCATTGTTTACCGAGTCATACGTCAAAATTTTCATCCTTGAAGTGAAAAAGGACCAAAAATATATTGGAAAAGAAGGCAGTAAAGTGCTTTTGATTGTTGATAATACACCAACTCATGCAACTGAAGAATTGTTGAAAAGAGGGAATGGCCAGTTTACAAAAATCATTTTAGCGCCAAATGCCACAAGCTTGTTGAAACCAATGGACCAGTCTGTTATTGAAACTATGAAACATCATTACAGAAGGCAAGTTTTAAGGAAACTTTTGGTAGAGGACAAAGACAAAGAAGGTGTGTTGGTTAATTGGTTAATTAATTAATTAGCTAATTAAAAAAAATAAAAGATTGAGTTTACATGGTGGCGGAAGTTTGGAGCTTGCTTAAGGAAGTCACATTAAGACGTGTGTGGAACAAGTTAAAAGATGTATCAACTGAAGAAGAGAACGAAAAGGAGGAAAAGGAGAAAAAGGAAAAAGAAGCTCAAGAAAAGGAAAGGGACGAGAGAGAGGAGAAGATGAGGCTGACCTGCCACTTTAGGAATTAAGAAACATTCTTTGGAAAATTCCTGGATGTTCAGAAGTTAGCGCTGAAGATGTAGGAGAGTGGACGGTGTGTGATTCGTCAAATCCTTGATTTCAATTCCAAATGATGATGAACTTATTGAAAAGTGTGCGAAAAAAAAGTGACGAGGAAGAAGACGAAAATGTTGAAGTTGAAGCAGACACGGTACCATCAGCTAGTGAAGCATTTGTCTGCCTTGAAACTGCGTTGAAGTGGATGGAGTGTCAGCCAGAATGTGACCACACGCAAATTTTTACTGTCAAGTGGATGCGTGACGGCTGCCCGAAAATGGATCAAGGCAGTCAAACAGCTTACTTTGACCGAGATGTTCAGCAAACAATGACTTTCTTTTACTGTATGTAGTAATGTACAGCACTTTTAAGTACATACGCTATATACCTAACGTGTAAAAGTGTTACTTTTTCATTTAATTAATTAAAAATGCATACAGTACTGAAAATAAGTTCTTTTTCTTTAAATACATAATATAGGCATGTACCCGTTTTTCAGAAAATATCCAATTATCAGAATTTTTTTACTATCCAAATGGGATCCGGTCCCTATTGATTCGGATAATTGGAGTTCTACTGTATTTCTAGTTTTAACATCTACTAGGGCCCATGCTGGTAAGAAAATTCTCGTTGCATAAAATTTATGAACTGAATTTTTTTTAACCCTTACTGATGCAGGAAAATAATTGAACCACAATAGCCATGCAACAGTGACAAATATCTAACTTAAGAGGGAATAAAAAACCGTAAAGATGTTGAGCAAGTTGAGGCAGACTTCATTTTAAAACAAAGTTGCAAATTATTAAAAAAATGAGAGAGAGCTGTGTCAGGACTAACTTTTGGCGTAGTAATACTAAAAATTACTTGAAACCTTGTAACTGCCGGTTTTAGTGGCAGAGAGCAAACTCCTGATGAGCACTTTTTTTTTTTTAGAAAAATTTCACTAAGTGTGTACACAATGTTTATATGAATAGATAACTAAACAGCAGCATTAATTATCTCAAAGAGAGATCCTATTAATCTGTCGTTATTTACTCCTACCGGCTTATCTTAAATACATGCATTCTCACTTTTCATAAATAGAATTTGTACCACCCCTACTCACATTCTATCAGAGTCTGTTTGCATACATATACCTGGAGGGAGAATTTACTGTACACTTTTTACAGCAGGATTTTTTGTATCCATGTACTACAGACGGTAACTCCTGGCCACCAAAGCCTGCAGCATTGATTATGTAATACTGTGCAGTTACAAATACAAGTTTTGAAGAACATTATATTCTTCTGACAATTTCAACATTAAACACACAGCCTTTGCCACAAAACACTTTTCATGACACATATAGTGAACTCGTCAGTTTCCATTCCATGGAAGAACACATTAAATACAGAAATAAAAATACACCAATAAAATACCAGACATAGTCATACAAAAACAGAAATGTCGTTTGCCAAGTGACTAATATGTGTAAATACTAATACTGGAGTAGCTGCAATTACATTAAAACTGCCAGAAAATTTTGTGATAAGTGAAACGTTGCTATAGGTTTGTATTGATACTAGTTATTAATCTATAAACTTTTGCAGTGGCTATAAAAACATTGTGGAATACGTTTTTCTATCATATGAACTACATTAGATGACTACATACACAAAGACAAGAAAAAAATACGAGCATTACATTCTAAGTATCCTAAACATTAACAGGCATGATGAACTTTAATATTTGTTGAGATTCTCTATTATATCAAGCAATATACCACCAAGATATTTATCCGGCATTCTGTCAAGGATAATAATTTAATATAGTCATGTAGGCTATTACATTTTAAAGAAAAGTGTTTACTTGGCAAGCATTTGAAAAATCAATTGAATGGAAAAAACAAAAACAAAATGTACAAAACATTGTGCACAATCACTCTGTGATGAAACAGAAGCAGCATGGCTAGATGGACGGACAGATAAGCCGACATGGTTTGGGAATGACTAGAAACATAGCCCTCATAGGGCTTCCAGGCGCACCAGAAGTGCGCACAGTACAGTCGCTCCTCTCTCCTTGGTTACCCATTCTGTGGTGTCGTGGTCCAAGTGGGGGTCGACGGGCTTTGCGATTCCCGGTAGCGAGGGGGGGCCTATCTTGTACGAACCTGGCTGGGCTAGGATCTGGAAAGCAGCGTGTGCCTGGTACTTACATTTTGTCTTCGGGTCCACGTACCTGTAAACACATCACCAATCATTACTTACACCGCACACTAGACTAGAATAACTAGTCTGTTCTTTATACAGTACGGGTGAAGCATATATTTTAAAGCACAGTTATAGAATGTAGAATAATATGAAAGGAGCAATAAGGTAGTACTAAATATAACCATTTAGTATATTTTCCTGCATATACTACTTTTAATTGTAGCTCAGTCCATTATTTAAACCCATGGCAGGAAAAGTTCCTTCTGTAATTTAACAGACTCTCTACTACTCCCCTTTATACCTTTAAAGCAGGTGGGAGCACATCCCAGTTGGCTCTGTCAAGCCATGATGATGATGGAATGGTTACATAAGCAAGATTGACCTAATGTAACTGCTCAGGAATTCACTCGAGGTAATATTTTAAGTCGGCTGCTTCTTCTCCCCACATCTACTTCAATGAAGACACATTTAGTAGTAACATGGTGACCATTGGCTGCAACAGTGTCAGGCATTATGTGGTTTTAACCAGGTAATAAAGAAAATTCCTACACAAAGAAAAAGAAGAAGAAGAAGAAAAAACATTGCTTTCAGCAGACTGTATGTATACAGGGGCAATTAACAAAACAATCCGGATTTTTACTAATGTTCTAACCTGCCTTACTCCTCTTCCTTGCACAGCAACAAACAATGGCTTAGTTACAGAGGTTTCCAAATAAGAACGAATAGTGTTCAGCGAATCCATTGTAGCTAAGTATATGAAGAAGGGGAGTAACTGTATTCAATACAGTTCCTGATAATGGCAGGCAAGAGAGGAGAGCAGAGAGCTGCTCCATATAAAAAATTGTACATTCTGTATACGCTGTTCAGGACAAACTGAGCACTGCTTACAAGTTTCTGTGAGCCATTGTGCCTACATATTTACTATTTTTAATTTGAAAACTTCCATGTAACTGAAAACTAATGTAAACACTACGCCCGTCGTTAACGTTAAATTCCTAGACACTCGCCCTCCGAGCTTGTCCTTTTTGGACGTTAGGCCTAAACACGAGAGAGATTGTTTACCTCAGGTCCATCCAACCACTTAACTGACTTCTTACCTTGTAATCATGATTTACAATGCAGCTAATGTATAAATTAAGGGTTAACTATGTTATATGTCTAAATATATTATCACGAGAATAATCCCAAACGGGATAAGCAGAAATGTAATAATAATCCAGTGTTTATCTTTCACGTGTGTAACAAAATAATAACAAAGACTTTTTCAGTGCCAAAACATTATAAAACTACGAGTGCATGCAGCAAGAGTGATTTTTAATGGACACTTTTTTAACATGCTTTATGTAAATAACCTAGCGAATATTGGATATAATTGTGATTGTATTTTGTATTTATTTCTTGTTTATGGCATCTTATTTTTAAAGTGAGACCTGAGGGTATTTTTGCACCTAACTTTCCAAGTACACGTGTTTGTCTTTTTCTATGGCGAAATGCATGGGTGTTAGGGTGGCACACCTGCCTGAAGCACAGTCCTGCCTCTGCTCCGCCATCTTACCACCCACCTAACGGGATTTCTTCCCACTCAGACCCCTAGCTCCAGGTATAAAAGAGGAGCATCTCGCCCAAGATATTCCAGAAGTTTAATTAACTTAAGTGTACAGAGGCACACAAATGAAATACAATTTTATAATTAATGGTTTGTGCCCACCATTTATGATTAGTGGAGATTAGCAGATGATATTCCGAGTTCACTGGCAGCTCCCCCGAGCTCTCGACTCTCGGCACACTCGCAATACACAGTCCTACCCTGGGACTGGATTCTTGTAAAGGGAGCCCCCTCCCCCGCGCATCCCCGGAGCTGGCTTCTTGTGAAGAGAGCTCTCTACTGTACTGAGGCGACTTCTTGTAAAGGGAGACCCTAAACCACCTGGGGTAACCTTCTTGTGAACGGAGTCCTCCATTCACCCCCCCCCCCTTACACTAGGGACATGTAGAGAGGCTGGGAAGTAGAAGGCACTGTCGCACATCTCCCGCACCGCGCAATTGAATAAGGGAACATACCCTATGTTAACGCCTGTACTGGCCGCTGCGAGGTGTGCTACCTGGAAGTAACGATATAGTAATCTATGGTCAATGTTGTGTAAACCACATGCGTAGAGTCTCACATTCAAAGTTAGTAATCATACAGCATCCAAGTGCTATGGACCAGTGTTAAGTTTAAATTCTGTGTAAATTAAGCGTAAAGACCTGTGTGAATATTGTGATTAATTACTGTCAGTGAACCAGTGAATGTAAACCTGTGAACCTATTGGTGCAATACACGTGTTATTCGGAAGCAAAGCTCTTTTCTTCCAAATGAGTGATTCTTATGACATCCTTGAGAATCACGTCAGTCGCGACAACGTAATATCCTTACAAGACCCAAGACAAGAGCAGTTCCACAGCACCGATGCCAGGTATGCTCCCCTCTGCGAGATTTCCACATAATCCCCTCGCCACAGAAATTACCTGGATCACAGCTCTCCTTTGAGGAATTCTGGCGGCCTCAGTATTTAGCTATTACACGCAATAACGAACCTATGAGTGATGAGCAAACGCCTTCCTGCAATAAATGGCATGTATGCTAGCGTAATCGAGATTCGTTCATTATGATTCTACAGTGCATGGACCGGAGGCCTCCGCCTCTCTTGAGTCCCATAAAGTCACCACCCCAGGCCACGCCACCACACCCTCGATGGGTACAACAGCTAAGGTCAGAAGCCCACTTCAAGCCCAAGCCATTATCCGAACACAAGCAAAGACTTCTTCAAGAACTATTTTAACAGGTGAGTGATTGAAGGAAACCTGTCCCTATAAAGTGAGGTACTCTCCCACCCCTTTGTGCAACTGATGCAGAGCTCCCCCGGCCTCACTCACTGGGATGCCACTAGCTTGATCATCGCTCCCCAAGATGCTGCAATAACCAATCAACCCACTCAAGTCTCAGCCTGCGGCTTTCAGCTTCCTCGGGGATCGCAACCCACTACACAAAGGGCGGCAACGAGTCAAACATTGCCAACTCTCAAAACTTTTTTTCTATAGCCCCAATAAATACTTTTTATAAAGTAAGTGATGGGGAGTGCTCACTTCACAGTAAACCACCTATAGCTAGGAAAATGAATAATTCGCTAGTTCAATGACCGACGAGTTATACAGTCATCTCTCGGTTTAACGACTCTCAAGGGACTGAAAAAAATTGTCCTTAAATTAAAGAAGTTTTTAAAGTGAATGATAAAATTATTGTTGGGATTGCAGATGGGACCAAAAAATACAGTTGTTAAAGTGAAAGAATAGTTAAACTAGACGACCTTAAACTGAGAGATCACTGTAATCTACTGTCCTGTACATACTTTGAACTCCTCTATTTGTTCATTGTCTATTGTTCCAGTGAGTAGCAGGTAAATAACAAATGGCTGGGACTTGTGTACAAATAGGACAATGGATTCTAACACGCATGTTGTTGAACTCACTAAATATTCATTTCCCTACCTATAACATGCTTTATGTCAGGTTTACACAGTACTAGCAAATATCACATAATCTCCATCTCTATCAGCATGGATTCAAGAGAGTGTTTCCCTACACTTTCTCCCCTAACTTCTATTTTCACTAATACCAACACTCCACCACAAGGGTAGACAGACTTGCACAAATAACTATTGTTTAATCATCATAATACAACACTGAATATTGTTAATTAATTACGACACATTTTATACAATTGGGAAAAAATTGTGTATTTTTTGCTTAAATGCTAATGTGATTGTTTGTTTCTTAATTAAATTTAGAGCATTGTTTGTATGACTATTGATTAACACAACGTTTTTCGAAGTAAATACATTATATATAATTTTTTTATTTTATAGAAACAACTTATAGAAACACAGTTCTAAACAGTTGTGAAAATCACTGCTTTGTATGCATGTGCAGTTGCCAAACCTTATTGCAAGGTACTGTAAATTTTTAACATATTAAATAAATACATAAATAAATGTGTAAATAAACACCTAAACAAATAAACATATAAATGAATATAAATAAATAAAACCACAGAAGTTGCACAAGCAGTGTCGCAAGCACGCATTTATGATTCATGAACTACTGTACACAGTATAGCACATCTGGTTTGTATGCCCTGCATGTAGCATTAAAATATTTATTAATACATTTAATTGCTACTTCCTGCATTTCAGCCAGAATTTTTCTGTTTTTGATTTTACTTTAAGAAAATACTTACTGGTTCTTTGCAGATAAGTATGCAATCCTTTGTTTAATTGTATGGTTCTAAATAACATGCATTATCAAATTATTCTAAACACTTTCTATGAAATATAACAAAAAATGTATGCATGATGGTGAAAGTAACATTCTACATTTAAATGAATTTGTGATGTTAATAGGTGTCGTAACCATTATTCTTTCTACGGTACAATGTCATTCTTATAAAGTTCAAATACTGGGTTGATCAACACTTAAGAAGTGCTAGTTTCACACGAGTTAATCTACCGTATCTCACCAATTAGTAGTAATTAAGATCCCTTTACACCACCTACTGTGGCACTGAAAGTCTGTATCAGATGCAATACTACCCCCTCCCCCACAAAAAAAAAGTGGTGGCTACTGCAAGTGCATAAGCCAGATATGTTCCCCTCCTTTTTTTTCCTTTTCTTACGAGGAACCACTTTGTCAAGCACGGGTTATGTCAAATTACCCCAGACCCAAACCTGATTCTATCCCCATAAGAAAACATCTCATAACAGCTACCAGCAACACTGGTATAAAGTAGTAAGTGTTACTATTTAAGAAACTATCCAAACAAATTGTATTTACCTTATACGGAACTGATAATAAAACAAGTACAACAGCAAAAACTGAACAATTTAAAAATTAAGCTGTATAGTAAAAGAAATAAAACTATGATCCAAATGCAATGCTGCACAAAAATTTTTTGCGTAGTACATATCTGTGAACACTACCCACCATGAAATTCAGGTGCACGAATTACATAACTCCTACAGCATCAAAACGCCACACATGCAATGCTCCCAACTGCGATGTAAACTATGCTTACCAACACCTTGTTGCAACCGAATTTCCAATAAGAGTTACCCTACCTAAGCTGCTGCTCCTGGTGTGGTAGTCTCTCCTGCGGTTACTCTGGGTAACCATCCATTGTTGCAGACTGGTTTTTGTGTTGACACTACATCGTGGGGTGGTGCCCACGGTTCAACAACGGTATGGTCCCCTGTGTCTACCTCGACTAAAACTAACGGCCAAGTACTGAGGGTCTCATCCGTAAAACGGCCAGAGGTGGGATGGTGGTATCGCTGGTGGGACTCTTCCCACTGATTAAAGTCGGGAAAGACCCATCTCCCCCATGTCCCGCTGCTCTTTCCTCTGCCGGGCCACCGCTTCTCGCTCCTGTTGTCTTGCGGTGGGAAGGGGGGCCTTCCCAGCCACCTGGTGGGGCTCGTCTACCTTCTCGGAGTCAGAGTTCGGGACAGATGCGGCGATGGGGCTCCTGCTACGTGCGACCTCCCGTGTCTCCCGTAGGAGCCGCCACGCCCGCTGGACAGCTCGGGGCAACCTGATCCGGTGCCTATCTTGGGAGTGTTGGTGAGGCATGGAGGTTACTGGAGGTTACGCATGTGGGTGGATGAGAGAGCAACAGCTAAACCCACGCCTGCACTAGGGGGCTGTCACACCACTTTCGGGAATCACTGGGGCGACAGAGGTGTCGAACCACCCTGCACGTGGCCCGCGCCACACAAGACAAGCGCGGGACCAGAGCCCACAGTACCCTGACAGCATCCGATCAGGTCCTCCCCGAACCGGGCTAGCCTACCACCTCTGTTTCCCTCGAACTGGGTGCCAGCACAAAGTACCCCGAGCTTCGTCCACCAGGGCTTGGCACTCATCTCCACCCCACTAGGCTCCAGTTGACCAGTTCCCCCACGAAATGATGGTGACAGAAGGGAAGCTGGATGAGGAGAAGGTACCTGGGGATTGTTGGTCTTGCTACTACTGGAATGACACACACAGATCCAGATCACCCCATTTATTCTGACAGTCACGAGTGGCCCCCCCCCCCTCCTCCTCATTCGACTGCCGGAACTAACGGCTAACCTTGACCCAGGACGGGTCCCTAACCCTGAAACTCGCGAGAGCTCCCCTTGCTGACAGACAAAGTCCCCTTAAATCCTCAAGATGTTGCTCAAAGCCAGTGGGCTCTCAGCCCTCCAACAATCCAACAATGTTCCCCAACTGCCTGATGTTAACTACGAGCTAGCTGTCCTGTTAGTCCCAAGAGATTTTACCTCGACCTGGTAGTAGCGAACAAAACTCCGCTCCGCAGCTGTGCGACCGCTTATATACACGCTCAGGAGGGCAAAGTAGGGGATCAAGGGGTGAGCACTGGCCATGCCTGCCTGCGTGCGCCGATGCGCACGCAGCCTTCTCCCTCCGCTCCCTCCCCCCAGGCTTGCCGGCCCAGTGGCACAGGGGTGGAAAGACAGCCTTCTCGGTGCACGTGTCTTCAGCCGCCCGTCTGCCTCTACCCCACTGGCATCCCCTTAACGTTCCAAAGCGCCGCCACACACATGTTTTAAATATGGTAATGCTGGCCCGCGGACGTAAACCGCTCGGGTACCGGGGCGGGGGGGGGGGGAGAGTTGCCTAAACAAACTCCCACGTTGCGCCCTACCTGACCGCAACATCCTCGTGCTTAAAAGGGCACAGCTGCAACATGACCTTGTCAAGGCTGCACTCTCCAGCCACACATCATACATATGTGGTGCAGTAAACATTTTACAGTACGCACCAAAAAGATGACCAACAATATGCACAGATGACTTATTTGTAACAAAATACAGCACATAGTATACACTATGCTACTGTAAAATGCATCCTAGGTGTAGAGGGCTCCAAATATTCAAAATTTCAAATTAAAATTACTTGGTATTCAAATAAAAAATTCTAATCAATTTTTTCTTCAATAATTACAATGATTTTTTTTTCAATAATTAGAATAGGCCTACTTTTTTTTTTAAATAGAATCAATTTTTTTATTTCAGGGATACTAACACAAGCCATAATTCTTAAGATCTAAAGTATTTCAGAAACTTTTACATGTGTTTTAACCAGACAAAGTATAACAGAACCCAGATTTTAAAAGATCTCATGGTTCCCCAAGACTGACTTTGTAAAATTGCGGTTAAGTCCTAATGGTATCCCAAGAATGACCTAGTAAAATTGCCGCATCATATAATCCAGTACTCATAACCTGGTGCTGGATTATGTCTTTATAAAATAACTACCTCATAAACATATTTATTTCTTTAGTATAATTACTCAGAATTGATTTACTATTAGTGTTCTGATAGTGCTGCTAAAACACTTAAGTATGAGTACTACAGAAGAGCAATTTGTCACGTTGTGCAACATATACTTTGTTACTTTGTCAAAGTTTTAATGCTTAAAGCTAATACAGTATTGGCCCGAATATAAGACAGTCTCAAAAATAAGACGACTCCTACTTTTACAAATACAGTAGCAGAATAAAAAAATAAACTGGACTCAAATATAAGACTACCCTTACCTCCTTTGGCAGTAAAATCTGTTTATCTTCAGTATTTTGGTATAATTTTATTGAATGTTGACAAAAAACAAAAAAAAATTATATAAACAGAAAAATAAAGATCGTCCTTGCTTCCATCAAATGCATTCAAAATGCAACATTTCTTGAACCCCATTATGTTGGAATATTTAAAAATCTGTTTTTCATGTTCATTATGTCTTTCGTAGGGCCTCAAAATACTTGACGCGTTCTGTTGCAGTGTTTTTTAATTTTGGAAGGTCTTTCCGCCAACGGTACGTTTGCTTGGATCACGTCGTACCGTCTCGCGGCAGCACAATTATTTGTTGTTACAGAGTATTTTGCTACCGTAACTTTAAAACTGGCATCATAACTCCGTATCTCTCCTTTATTTGTTTGTTGTGTCATTGTACTACGCTTTTCAACTTTATCACGGCCCATTTTAACACAGTTAATTAAAACAGTTTGTTTACCAAAATACAAAACAAAGACGAATTCTACCAAAGATGAAACTAGCGACTAATATTTGCATAATGAAATGCTACAAAATGGTCGCAACAGTGCTGCGATGTGTGCTGTGCTCACCAGAACTAGTGTCGAGATTGATACAACAGTGCTGTAATGCACGTGGCGCTCAGTAGAACTAGCGACGCGATGGTGCTTTTAGCGCATGCAGATGTTATTTCTATGTACGTGCATATCCATGACCTTAAAGGAACAATAGAAATATAGACAGCTTGTTTACGCTCTATTAAGGCAATGAAACGTGAAAAATTTTTATTGACTATCTTACTTGTTTTACGTAAAAGTGGTACGTAAAACTCTTTGGTTTTTTTAATACCCTGAAATATCAATAGTTGTACTGTACATATTTTTCTATACATACACATGTTGAAAATGTAACCTCAAAATTGTAGGCTACGATTATAAGACGACCCCCGTATTCATAAATTTTTTATTTTGGAAAAAATATCGTCTTATATTCAGGTCAATACGGTAATTACGATTTAAGAATTTGGTATGTAAGCATTTAGTAAATTTTTTATCCCCATTTTGGTTTCATGTGTTTAATGTGTTAAAACATTACAGTTGAAAATCGTGAATAATTTCAAATTAGATTCAAAATTTGATTTGAATTCTGAAACCTGCACTTGCAGAACCCTAATTATGGGGCTACTGAACAACATGAACATTTACACCACAGAAAAAAAAAACTGTACACATGCACGCGTCCACACAAATAGACACATATGTATACTGTAGCCAAGACTATAGAAAAGGAAGGATTCTGATGGTACTTACTCATACTTGTTAGTGACAGTGGTAGCTGCTGCATATTTCAGACTAGGTGAAAACAGCAGCTGCGAGCCATCAGAGTCATCTTCTTTAGACTTATCTTTTGTGTAAGTTGTACGTTCCAATCCCAACTCACCTGCCACAATACATATTACTGTATGTACCAACACCTTTAACACTTAGTTCTTACAAATCATACCAGATCATTAGTAATTATTCTACAGATACATAAAAGTATTATACAATGATAACTCAACTTTTCACATCCTGTACTACATTATCTAAAATTAAACATTAACTGAGTGGATCACATCATGGCAAATTAGATATACGGTAGGTACTACAAAGTATGCCCAAACTGCTGTAAGTTTATAAGAAGTTCATTAGACACTAATTAGGAAACAAAGAGCCGGTACATACATTTTTAGTATTCAAATGCATTTATTTTCTGCCTGCAAAAATGAAAAAACCTTTTACCCAAACGTTTTTTACGTGTATTCTCCGATAAATACATCAAAATTAATATAATGATGAGGCCGTACCCCCCAAAACCAACCTTCAAAAACCTACAACAATACAATACTTGCTTAAGGAGTTTCAGTAGGTAGTTAAGATGCACCATGTTTTAAAATTCCTATTTCAAACTAAATGATCCAACAACCACATATTCACAACACTGAAATACTTTTATGGCGGAAAGCAATTTGCTGAGAACAAAATCATGTAAAACACTAACTGCATATAAAAATAAAACCACTCTTTTTTGTAAAAATAACACCACTTCTCAACTTCAAGTAAACACACCTTTTCCACGTCTCTGTAAAAATTACTAAACGTCTCTAACGCATAAGTTAGTATGAAACAGGAACAGATCGCATAAATAGGTTCTCAACTGGCATGGATTTGTACCGGGAGGGGGGGGGGGAACTGAAGTCATATGAAGTATGAAGCAGGCATGTTAACACTAGACCACCTAACATACTCATTCATTGTATTGATTATTTTGGTTATCATACAATCATCTCTAGTAATTTGAAAATTGTGTTCATTGTATTATTATTTATGATTCAGTATTTATAACTTATAAGTTTCTGACGTTACTGATAAGAGTACGGAACACCAGCACTTTCTCTCATAGCTACCTATATTCTTATGTTTGTACACAATATTATGCCATGTTAGTACATTAAATCTAAAAGAAATATGCTATAAGTGCATACATTTATCATTTCTTTAACAGACTAATAAACTAACAAAATTACTGAAGAAAAGTTTTCTGACAACACCTCATTATGGCCACCCCTTAATTTTTGGGGCAATAATTTGGTCAAATACATGATGTTCATAAGCGAGTAAATACAGTTTTATATAGATATGAGAGAGAGAGAGAGAGAGAGAGAAAGAGAAAGAAAGAGAGAGAGACACACACACACAGGCTTGCCGTTTAAACGGATTTTATCAATTTTAACTGATATTTAAGGTTAAAACGGACAGACAGATAATGTTAGATATTCACGGATATTTCTACAATCTGTGTTTGTCAACATATGACAGAAAAATTAGCGACACACATGAATGGATTAACGAGATTCACTAATCTTTTTTGTGCTTATTTTAAACCTACAAATCTTTCCCTTTATTTTTTGCAGAAAAGGACATGCTGTATAGAAGCAAATATACGTAAATTTGTGTTTTATTTTATGCCAAAATAAATAAAAAGGGAAAATTTTTAAAACCCCTCATAACTGCTGCACCCCATATTTTGTACCAAAAATTTTGATGAAAACATGCGGCGATTATGTTAATAACTACGTGTATTTACATTTGATGTGCGGCGCCATGGTACAAGCAAACTACGTCTCATTCGAGGCCATAATTAAACCTACGCAGATATATTAATTTTTCAACAATAAGTAGTCAGTTGAACATGTTCGCACTCATTTTACAAATTTTTCCAAATAGGAAAACGGGTGGAAAGTTTCACTGCTACTTTACCAAAACAGATTAGAAAATAGTTCAGTCTGTAAAAAACATTAACAGTAAATGGTTTCCTGTATAACATCTCAATTTTTCACAATACTATAGTAATTTACTATACATATTAATTTCACTATCAAAATTCTACAGCAAGAATCTTCTAAAAAACTTTGGAAAAGTACGTAGACGTAAGTTTGAATTATTACAGGATTTTTTAATGCTAATTACAGGATTTTGGAAATGAACTTGGTGGCATCCCAGTGTGTGTGTGTGTGTGTGTGTGTGTGTGTGTGTGTGTGTCTGTGAGTGGGCATAAGATACCTTGTGAGGACATTCGCCAGTTTGCTGAGCGACGCTGTGAGGACATTTTTCCTTGCGAGGACCGGGTGCCGGTCCTCATAAGGAACGGTCCTCATATTCGTATTTTACCGGCTATTCTGAGTTCATAAATATATAGGACATTGTATTTCTAGACGGTCCTCATTTTGTTGTTCAAATGCTGGATTTGTAGTTCAGCAGTTTTCCACCAGACGGTATTCTAGTCAACTTGCATGCACACTTCTTCCAATCTGTGCGGTTCAAGTGAGAACCTCTTTACACACATCTTAAAGTTACACACTCTTGAAATTTAACATACTTTGCGAGTACCTGATATAAATTAACTACAAGTATTCCATGCACCAAACGAGGACCATTTCCAGCAGCCAATCAGGAAGCATTATTTTAAATTTTAAACTGGTGCACACTCGCACCTACATGTTGCCTGTAAATCAGTGTGTGAGGACCACCTTACACACGCCTGGGTACAATTTAAAGATAACAAGCGAGGACCACCTTTCACACGCCTGGATACAATTTATAGATATCAAGCGAGGACCACACCTTACACACACCTGGGTACAATTTAAAGATAACAAGCGAGGACCACCTTACAGGCACCTGGATACAATTTATAGATATCAAGCGAGGACCACACCTTACACACGCCTGGGTACAATTTAAAGATAACAAGCGAGGACCACCTTACACGCGCCTGGATACAATTTATAGATATCAAGCGAGGACCACACCTTACACACGCCTGGGTACAATTTAAAGATAACAAGCGAGGACCACCTTACACGCGCCTGGATAAAATTTATAGATATCAAGCGAGGACCACACCTTACACACGCCTGGGTACAATTTAAAGATATCAAGCGAGGACCGGAGGTAGGAAGCATTATAT
>PNEQ01057309.1:0-17894 GCA_003012365.1 Medauroidea extradentata
GATAATCACATTTTTACTTACAGACACTACATATACATGGTAACCCTTTGGAATGTTCTTAATTGTTAATTAGGTGCCTTCAGCAGTCTTTACGTCTCTACTTTGATTGCTTTGGTTGACACGAGTTGACACACAATAAATGGCAAAACACGCTATCACTTATTAAAGGCGCGTAACTGTCTCTGGGGTCTCACGCACTCTTTTCCACACTCCCCGCCTGCTTAAGAATGTTAATTAATGGCAGTTCCCAGGGGTTAATTACGACACGGGGAAATATGGTTTTGTCAGGTTGGCGACAGGTCAGTCCCTGACCTGGGTCAATTTTGCATATCACTACTGAATTAATGTCATTGCTAAAAAATGTGTAATTAAGTTCTTATCATATTCACCACACACTAGAATTAATTGCTGGATTTTTTGGGGTTCAGGTTCCCGGGTCTGTAGCGGGGCTTTGCGAGCACGTGGCAAAGTTACGTGTCTTTTAAGCGGTCAATATCTTTTTAATCCTGGCGTGCTCCGCGTTCCCTCCAATGTCCCTTGTGCACAAAATTCGCCCCAACCCAGTGGTGAAGTCAGTTTCGTCCTAGCTGGTCTCCCTCGCCCACAATATTGATTAAACAGTTTTAATTTATTCTGGCCGCGTGGGCCGGAAGTGACGTCGGGTGGCTTGCTGGTGACAAAGGGTCGCTATGGCCGTCGGCAGTGGCCGGCGGGCCACGTCAAGGTGTCTCGTCTAGGTGAGATGAGAGCAATTGTATCAATGAAGTAGACATAAAATACCTGGAGATGACATAGACGACAGCCAGTGTGTGTGCACGAGTCATATTGCATGGATGAATCTTGAGCTGACTAGTACAACCCATACACTGGGACAACACATACACCCTGATAGTAGATGACTCTTGATGTGGGTGCTGAGAGAGTTCCTACATACCTGGCGGTGACAGAGACGACAACCAGAGCGTGTGCATGAGTCATGTTGTGCAGATGTATCTTGAGTTGACTAGGACTGTCCCATACATTAAGGCTAGTTATTATTGTTCATTTTCACGTGTTACTATTATTACAAAGACTTAAATCATCAAGACATAGCACCAAATTACAGTCATGAACAACTATGAACACTGCAACACTAAATCTCATGTCAAAATGTAATTCAATGCTAAAATAATTTCCCTAGTAGAGCTTGCCGCGAACGGAGGCCTAGCCTCTCCGCTCGCCGCCATGTTGAGTGAGTCAGAACATTGCGGGCCTAGGGTGTACATGCATGTCGCGTCGTGGGGGAATCTTGCAGCCTTGTTCGCAACCAGGCAGATTACCATAGTAAGTAATTGTCTGGAACATATGTCTTGCACTCTCGTCCTCCGTGATGTCCACCCACCTCGGCTGACTCGCGGCACCGAGGTTTTATTCACTTAAACAGTTTCATGGCTTCGACCTTGTTTGATCGCTTCGGCTACTGACCGGCCATGACGGTCAGGCCTGCATTCACATAGTGTGTCTTTGTATCAGTGTGTTTCGTGATTACATCCATCTTACGTAACTGTGTGATTGTTTTATTTCACTCACGTTAGTTTCAGGCGCTTCGGCCTTCTCCAGAGCATAACCCGCTTTGAGTGTTTTTATAATAAGTGTGTACTTTTCTTGTGGGACGGGGTGTGGAGGGAGCCCCAAATAACCCTCTCCAGCATAACATACGCATACATAGGTCTAGGTGTGAGGAGTCAGTCACGTGGTCGTCGACCGAACGCCCTGAGAGAGAGTCCCGTGTCCGCCCGGGTTAGTTAGTTATTGACGGACTGGCGCCCTTCTAGCGAAAATTCGCCACCATATTCAACTCGCCCCATTCCTACTCCTCCTCACACCACAGGCCATACTTATGATTACTAAGCAATTATTATCTTGTCCCTCAATGTAATTTCAAATCTCCCGCACATATTTCACTAAAGTTACGTAATACGGCCACAGACCGTGATCGTGAACAACCGCTAAAACAATTGTGATTAGTGAACAGTTTAAACAACTGTCGTAGAAGAACAGGTCTGGACACTCGCCTATCTACCAATGTATTTTGCTTGACCCCTTTGTTGTTTGGCTGTAGTTCGTCAAGTTACCGAGAATGTTGTACTTTCTGGCGCTGTAATCCGAACAGCTGGACTCTTAAGGGCCGATTGCACAGTTATATTTAGAAAAATGTAAGGCCTCTCTGAGTGAGCTGTAAGAAATTTTCATTGCAGAGACGAAAAGTGAGTGAAAACTATGGAAAGCTAAGAATTGGTATCTTCAGACCTGGCGGACACAAATGTGACCATTAAAATTTTAGAAAGTTTCAAGGTCATTTAGTTATAAAAATTTTAATAACTGCAATAAAAAAAATTTGGGTCAAATTCAAGGCAGTGAGGGCACGTGAAGTTTTGTAAAACGTCTAGTATTTGAAACTTATATTATGTGTCAGTAGAAAACGTATTCGATTCAGAAGAGTAATTTGTTTGTTAGGATTACAGCCATTGGCTACCATGACTGATGTTTTGCACAGAAAAATAGTATCGTGATCATGATGAAAAATATTCGACTTTTTTGAATATGCAACTGAAATTTTTAAAATTTTCCTTTCATTATTATGACTAAAGTGAAAGTTAGGGGTTAAGTTACACAGAAACATGTATTGATAATTCAGGAGCAAGGTAAGTGATCTTTGTTTACCTTTGTCAGATAGTCTGCCCACAATGGATTGTGTTTTGTTGTGGATACGAGTGTTAAGAAAAGAGGAAATTATGTGATTCACAGTAGTAGTGAGCTCTGAGATAGTGTCTGATTGCAGCGTTTTTGTGGTTTATAAAATGTCAAGGTATTTTACACTCATCTTGAATGTAGTGCAATGTTAAACATATGTTTTAATAAATGTGCATTAATATTCGTGCTGGGCTTAACGGGATAATAGAGGAAACGCACTTTTAATACAAAGTATTTAGGAACTTGCATAAAATAAATGTTAACTTCTTGAACTGTTAGTTTTGTATTCTGGATTTATGGTGAACAACTGTAAGTAGGCCCTCTTTGTTCTATGGCTGTTTCATTTGGTTTATATTTTAAATTTTATTACATACATAGTCATTGTGATAAGAACATCATGTACAAGGGCCTATTACAGTGGTAATAAGCTATCGAAATGTACCAATTTTGAAGAAATTTTTGTTGATACAGATGGCAACATGTAGAAAATACCTAATGTTTACATTTTAAAATAGTAGCTCAGTGGTTTTAAATCCACCTGAATATTTTTTTTTTGTTACAGACTTATTTTTGTTTGCATCTCTTCGAAACAAAACAAAAGTTTTTGGAAACAAAGATATGATAGTCTTTTTGTACAATCATGTCCAACGGACGCTCCTTATTTCCTCTGCAAATTTAGGCATGTTGAAATGTTATGGTCAGTGTTGGAGTAGGGCTATGCAGTAACAGAGTGGGACCCATATGTGGAATTCGAATGGTGGGAGCTGGAGATGTTAGAAATAACAATTATATCATTGCCGGCAAGACTTCACACTTGTTAAAAGCTTTTATTTATAGTAAAACTTAACACCATTCAATATAATAACTTCCATCTTTTTTTAATTAAAAGAAACATTTTGTTTGTACTCAAAGAGAACACTATATTTGACAGGAGAAAGTTTGACGAGTGAAGAATAAATTGGAAAGGCAATTGAGGCTGACATGGGTGGAGGGAATTTTTGGTCATCATGATGTTGAAGGAATTGTGGTGTAACTCGTTGAAGAGAACTGGTGAGGACATAGAAGATTGGTAATGCAGATGGTGGCCAGGATAAGTTAGGCTGCCTGTTAACTCTGGTAGAGTAGGCTATGGAGGAAAGGGAATAACTACAAGGAAATTCAGATGATGAGGATCAGAACAGAAAAAAGGTGAGGTAGTCTGCTTAGGAGGTTGACGAGGGAGTAGAATTATGAGGGTTATACGCTGGGGATGTAATTTTCCGCATTTGATGCCCTGAGACAGTGAATCGATAAGATTTAGCTTTCCACACTCAACGGTAACTGCATCGCTTCTATTCGCGGTGCACCTATTTGGGGTACAGGGTTTTTCGTACTATTTTTTCTGTGGGACTTTAAGAGGCGACCCTACAATTTTATTTGGGGAATGTGTGTAGTAAAGTCCAGTGCATGCTTCCAACGTTGTGGTATACGAATCCAGGTTGGTTTTTTCCAGTTGCAGCTGTCAAAAAAAGCTGTTTTTAGTTATTTTTGACAGAACCCAAAAACATATTTTTTAGTATGCATGTTGCATTTTTAAAATGATAGAAGCCTTTTACCTCGTGTTTGTTTGTCGATAAACACGCTGTGAATAAGTTCAGCTGTGCTTTGAGAATTATATGTAACTTTAAGTAGTCTATAAAGAATCATGTCAAGACAAATTCAGGAGTGAAACATTTCTCACTCTTACTGGTCAATTTTGTTACTCCATTTTATGTTTTGTTCCTGACAACTTTGAAGAATTCAAGAAAAAATAAGATATTCACAGATATAAAACAAGACAATTAAATAACCTGCATAAATGTTCAGTTAAATTATCACTTTGTCAGAAGAGATTATATTGTACTGCAATAAAAGTTTTTAATGCATTGCCATCTCATTGTAAGGAAATATTTTTTAACAATATTGAGTTATTTAAAAAAGAAATTAAGAAATATTTTTTTAAAGTGTGCATATTATTCTATTGCTGAATATTTTATATAGAATGGAAATTTTAATTATAATTGTTTTATTTTTTTTATTCTTGTGACGTATTGTATTTTTTGATTATGTTTTTGTATTAATTGACATGCTCTATATCCTAGTTTCTGACCCTTAATATGATCTTTTGAGTGTAATTAAATAAATAAATATGAAAGAATAGGCAACACTCTTCATGCGCCAGGTGCGTAAGCCTCTTAACTGATGGAGAATTTGAAAGGGTTTGGAAAGTTGAGGAGGGAGATTTGAGAAGTGATTGAGGAAATGATTAGAACCTGCACCTTGGTGGTTGACCAATTTTCTACACCTCTAAAATCAATAGTTTGGCTGGTACACTAGGAGTAGCTATGGCAGATGTAAATAAAGTGGCTGACATCTGCTGGTGAGCTTCTGAATCTTCGGAATGGTGATACCGACTGCAGACGCTATATTGTACATGTGCGTAGCGAAACAATGTAATCCCAATAAATTAATACTGGGTGTCAAAAGTACTGTTCTCCGTTGTAAAAATAAAGGTTTTTTTGAAACTGTCTTATGTAGGCCTATATAAAGAGCACTGTCGAGTTGTAGCAATGTCATTACAATTTTTAAACGTTGCTACTTCTGCCAAACTAATTGTACCCTATTCATATGCAAACGGTATTCTCTTAATTAATTATGTATAAATTGTTTGTATATTATTTTGTATTTTTCGTAGTTATTATAGTTAAAATGCGTTGCTTACATTATCGCTGGTTTATTAAGAGTCAACAAGGTTAGGCTAAAGCTTGTCCATTTACTGAACTTTAAATTGTGGAAATGATAAAGCCCTAGATAAGTATATGCTGTTGCAAGTGTTAAAATATATGGATAGCATGGAAATATTATTTGAAATAGTTATCCTTTTTTCTGTTTATTTTTTAACAGTTAATTTTTTTTTACCAAAAATGTTAACAAAAATTTTTGTAGCTATGATTGCAGAGTGTTTTGTTAATGTTTGGTAGTGTGAAAATTAGAAGCCTATATTATCCCTTTTTATATGAAGTTTTAGTCTACTCGGAGTAACAGTAGGCCAAATATTTAAATATGTTGTAACAACAGCATGAAATAATCTTATGCATTCAGCCTGTAAGCATTTTGAACGGACAGTTTTGGTTCACACAAATTTTAATAGATTTTGTAGTTTGCAAAAAATGTATTTTTTTTACACTTGTAAATGATATTTTCAGCATAACGAAGTAATTTATTGACACACTTAATGCGGCTTTATTTTGCGTCACTTCTAATACACACTGCAAAGAATAATTTGTATAGTCTATCTCATGAAAGAAGTCCACATTTTGACAGTTCACTTCTGAGAAGTGTGTCTGTACGGAGGCTTGCGGAGACCGTGCTTTTCCAGGAAGCCAGGTAGGTTTAAAGCTACAAACAATGGAACTGCCAGGCACATTTCTTGGGAAGTTGGGTACTGGCCCACTGAGGATCAAACCCGGATTGCCTTGGTTGGAGCAAAGTGGTCTGACTATTTAGACACAGTGGCCCCCATCTCTTTAGTTACTAAAAGTTTTTAAAACTATAGCAGCTTATTTATCACCAGTTAGTGTATGTCACGCACCAAACATTCAGTAGCCTATTGTAAGCGGGGGGTGACTTTGGCCACGTGGGACAACTGTGGGTCACTCTCCTACAATTTTTATTTCCTGGTTGTCAACCGTAAGTAAATATTTTTGAAAGTTTGTGTGGCTATTTATTATTTTGAATTTGTCGCTACCATTTATACAAAATATATTCCTAAAGTCACCACTGCTCATGGTCCTTAAATTTATAATGTACGCCTCAACGTTGGAATGAAAGTGAAAATTCGCTAGCGTCATCTAAATGTCTCCCATGCCTAGTCGTAATAAACCCGTCTGTGTCACGCTCACGCTTTTGTTATATTTCACATGCTGGTAGAAACATTTCCCGTCATTAATTAAAAGTACCTACAACAATATAATTTAAATTAGCAGTTCACTCTCCAGTAAATTTACACTGGTCGTCATCCTTCCACTGATTGAAAGCAGTTTATCTAACAGTGCAAACCATATTGTTTACAGGATTCATGTTTAATTATTAAAGTAGCACTGATGGAACAATATATTACGACGCAGAGTGTAAACACGTACAAGTCTGGTCAGCATGGCTAGTTGACTGGCTGAAGCGGGCATTGTTTTGTGTTGTTTGGCTGGGATCGTAAAACTTTGGCCCGCGAGGGCAAGACTAGTGCCGTGACGCGGAATGGTCACAGCTATCTCAGCACTTCAACACGAAAGGAACCACATGCAGTTTACGAGCACAAATTCCATCACAAACCATACACCACCTGTCGTCACTTCCTAGTCCTGCACTATTGACTGAAACATTGACGTTAGCTACGTATTCTGGAAGTGCTCGTCCCTTAATGCAACACAGTCATAAGAGACAGCTTTTTTGTTTCGGAAGTTATGATAGACTAGAGTGGAAAAATAGTTTACACAGAACTGTCAATATAAAACTAATAATTTTGATAAACTTTATGTGAAGTAGTGCATCAGTAGTGTCCAGTGCGAGCATGGCGTAAATCACTTAAGGTAATTGACGTAATACTTCACTTGATTGACATGAATGTGCTGTAACTGTTAACTAGGTCTAGAATGACGGCAACGATAGACAGGTCTTACCAACCTCTTCACGGTGTAGAGCATGGAGATGGGGATGAAGAGACGCCGCAGGATGTGATGATCCATGTGGTTCCAGAGAGCGGCAGGGGTAAGTACTTACTATGTCTGCTGCATCAATGTTAGGACAGTGAGAAGAGGGTTGTAGGTGGAAGAGAATTTCTACATAGCAGACACTGAAGGGTACAAACTACAACCTGTACCCTCTAGGATAATAGAACCAGAGGAGGTGAATATTGATTATTAAGAAATAATTATCGTACTTAGCTTAAAAACCAGTGTGTTTATGGTTTTAATAATATTTATAACTTCTAATGTAGAAAGATTTTGTGAGTGTTTACTTGTCAGTCAGACTTTCCTGAGCTGTGTAGAACAAACAAGTGTTTCAGGGTTGCTACTGGTCTGGAAAAGTCAAGGAAATAGCTTCTGGTGACTGGAAATTCTAAATTGTAGAACTAACTTCAGCCTTGGAAATAGAAGTTTGCAGGCTTTTGCGGTCGTTGTCTGACTAGTTTGACTTCTGGGTTGGACGGCATCTCATTGCTGCAGGCTTAGTGATTGACTTGTGGACAATTACACAACCATTTGCTGCATGGAAAGATTTTCTTAGCAATTCATTTTAAAAACATTTCCAGTTAATTAAAACTTAATGCACTTTTCTGGATTGTGGTAACTGAATGTGTCGAACACAAGTAACTGTCTGTAGTACATTTATAAACAACAGTGCCAGAGTTAGTTTTTAAAAACAGGAGTAAATTTAATTTATTTGAACATTTTAAGTTAAATTATTGTGATTTTAGTTTCAAGAAATTGATTGGGAAATTCATAAGTTTTGTCTGGATTACTTGGAAAAGTCGAGGAAATGTGATCCAGGACGTGTGTAGGAACCCTGTGTTTGTTTGGTACATGTTCGCAGCTCGCTGGAACCACATAGAAGATCTTGACTCGTTCTTTGTGCGGACGTACCACTACCACCAGAAACATGGGTTTGCGTGCATGATGGTTCAAGAGTGTCTGGAGTTGTTGCAGTTTGTTAGTGTCGTCGTGTTCTCTACCTTCCTATTTCATTGTGTCGATTACCAAATACTGTTTGGGTGAGTATTTTTGCCACTTGATTATCACATTTAAAAGTATAAGGGGGTTGATGCTGTGGATAATCAACAATTTTGGAAAATTTGCAGTACTTACTAACCTTAATTACCTACGAAGATTTTGAAAGTTCTACCCTCTTTAAAACCAAGCTTGTTGAATTGAGGTTGTAATGTTGTTAAACTGATGTGTCGTAAATTCAAGGTACAGCACTGTTGTAAATGCAGTGTTATTATCTCCAGACTTTAAAAACCAAGGTTGTACTGTATGAAATGTAACAGATAATATTTTTGAGATGCTATGGATAAGTAGCAAAGTAGAAATTATGCATGTAAATAATCAAGATTTTACTGTAAGCGTTAGGTATTAATGGGGTCTATTGTTGTTATAATTAAGTATTTTGTGTTAGGTTTGCGCAAATATTCAGTAAAACAAAACAAAAAAAATTTAGAATTTTAATTTTTTTTCATTAAAAAAATGTGAAGAAAGTGATAACAAATCGTTAATTTTTTATTTCATCCAGTATGAGAGTTCTTGAAATATTTAAGTAGTTGACAACAAATGCATTAGTTTTTTTTTGCTTTCATGTTTAATCGTGTATTTTTAATACATACACATTTAAAAGAAATTAATTCGATGCAATATTTTGAAGATGAAAATCCACTCTGTATTCCCGCCTCGGGCAGGGTCACACTGTGTATGAGAGAAGGCCAGGGTGATGGTTGGCCCAGCTTCTTGTTGCCCATCTGTCCTGAAGAATTGATGAGGTGTAGGTGAGATGTGTTTTAAGCAGTGGTGGAATGCAAGGGCGGAAATAAATGGAAGTTTCCGAGGCCAACTGCAACATCTGCCATGTTTCCCACATGCCAAGAAGACTGAATAAAATTGCCAGGGATCAAATCCAGATTGCCTAGGTGGGAGGCGAGAGGTCTGACCACTCTGCCTCCGTAGCCTCTTGGTTGCAATGTATTACCATTTGTAATTTAAAATGTCGGTATCTGAGCTTACGATACATTTTCATTTTCTGACATAAAAGAGAATGGTAGTCTCCAGTTTTCCTTAAATTTTTGTTCTGTAAAACTGCACAAAATTATTAGTTTCATTCTTCTCAGTGTCGTAATGCTAAGCATTAACAAATATGTCAAAGGTTTCAACAAATTTCCAAAATTAAAAAAAAAAAAATATTTTATCTATGTCTGTTCTTGCCAAAATGTTGATGCGTTGTTAAATCCAAAAGTTATCGTGAGAAAACAGATTAGTCTAAGTGGGTAGGGATTATTTCTCCTTAATGTGTTCGTGGCCATTACAGTGTCATAGGTCGTACTGTACTATGTACGTACTCCGTGGCTGCTTTGACATAGTACGCCGCACTACGCCTGATCACAGACTCATAATGTATTGTGCAGCGTTATCACATGACATCACTCTTTGCAAGAGGCGTTAAGTTACGTACTACAAGTTTGTGACAATGGTTTTCGAAACTTTCATGTTGTTTTTTGTGAAAAGTAATGTCTTAACATAGTTTATTTTAGAATATTTCGTACAGATTTCAGATCAAGAACATTTTAAGTGTACATGTGTCTCAGACACGGTGTCCACCCGCCTGGTAAACCGGGAATTGTCTGGGAATTTTCCGTGTCAGGTAATTAATCGGTTGTCAGGAAAATTCTTAAAAATTCCTGATTGGATTGTTTTTATTTCGTTACACTTATCACAAAGATATATGTGATTATTTATAGTTTTATAATTATATTTATAAATTACGTGATGTGAAACACTGTCCAGAAACCGGTGGACAGTTACACACGCCACGATTGCGTAATAACTTTGCGCACCGCAACAGGTGTTATGTACACTATTGAAGATTGCCGATTCATTGTGTCAGTGTAAGCGCATAGCATACAAAATTGCTAGGTCCTGCGCAAAGCATGTTGCTTGAATATTACACTAACCAGTGATAAATATGTGAATAACAGTTGTTCAAGGTGGAATTGGAAATATAAGTGTTGAGAAGATTTTAAATTTGGAATTTTTTTATAGAAAATGTGGTCAACTGTTAAGGTTTTTCTCTGTATCCTTTTGTGTATTTGCTTGAAAAGTGTGTACAAATGAGTGACCGTCGCTCGTGTAATATGGTAGGCATCATATGCAATTGCTATAATCATTGGCAGGTATGTGTTATATTACGTACCATTAAAAAGTTTGTTTTAAGGTTGGTATTAATATGCATTTCGTGAAAATGTGATAACATAAACGACCTAACAATTTGCTTCTGGAGTGAAGAAGGCAGTGAGGTGGGCACACGATACTTGGGTTCCGTTTTTCTGGGACATTTAACTGCTGTAGACTTTTAAATGGATTCATAAGTGTTCTAGATCAGCTGGACCCAAATAAATTACTGCAAGTATCTCTTGATGGCCCCAATGTAAACAAAAAGTTCATCCAAGACTTGAAGTCACTTTTAGCGGAAGAACCAGGCTGCCCAGTTATTCTTAACATTGGAAGTTGTGGGTTACATACTGTACACAATAGTTACATAGCCAATATTAAAGCAGCTAGTTGGGATGTTGTGGAGTACTTACGAGCATTGTATTATTTGTTCTGACATATACCAGCACGGCGTGCTGATTATGTTTGGTATACAAAGTCTCAGTTATTTCCCTTGAAGTATTGTGCAATATGTCGGCTTGAGAAATTCAAAGTGGCAGAGCGTGCAGTGTTTGTTCTTCCTCACATTGAAAATTATGTTGAATGTGCTTCTAAAGAACATACTGCACCCAGTTACAACAGCTTCAAAATTGTCAACGACAAACTTCTTAAGGCTAATACTTTCATTTTTTTATGTCCCTTGCTGCAGCTTTAGAACCATTTTTGACTAAGTCCAAGCAGATAGTCCTTTAGCGTTTTTTTTGTACGTTGGTTATTAGAGATGCAATGATTCTGTCATTTTTAAAAATGTTACTCATACTTTCACATGGGAATGCTGCACTCGAAAGAGGATTTTTTGTTAACAAGCATATAGTTGTTGATAACCTTCTGGAAGAGAGTCTTATTACGCAGAGGCTAATCTTTGATGCCGCCACAACTGCTGGAGGCCAACAGAAGGTCGTTACGTATATCGAGATTTCCGATTCATTCTGCAAGAAATGCCAGTGACTGATGCAGTGAAGCCCTAGAGAAGTAAAACCTGTCACTAAATGATGAAGGAAATGCTAAGAAAGAGAAGAGAAAGCTTGCATTAGAAGTAGAAGAACTATAACAGAAGAAGAAAATAATGGAAGAAGTTTGTAAGGGTTTCAGCAATCAAAGAGGAGATGAAGAACTTTAACAAATAATATGTTTGTGTTGTGTGCAGCCAAAGTTTTTAATTCTTATCTCCATGTTTATAGTGAAACTTATTTTTATGTTTTTAATTACATTTTTAAGGAAATTGTTTAAAAATTATTGTGAAAATGTCTGTTAAATTGTACAGAAGCTTAATGCAAGTAGCAAATTTACTGTGAACTTTGAAATTTGATTTTTTTTTTAGGTGTCAGGGAATTGTCAGGGAATTTTAAAATTTAGTTTTGAGTGGACACCATGTCATGAGTGCCCAGTTTAACAAGAACCACTTATACCTGATGAAGTGTTAGTATAGATACAGTAGGTTGTTCATGACAAAGTACACACTTTCAAGGACAACCTGGCCAAGAATAATAATAATACATTCAGTTATCTGTGTACAGATGTTTACCCTTAGGCAGCTTAGCCACAGCATCTAAGATATGTACGTATATTTTATAAAATTGCTGCTGTGCTAAAAACACAGATTTTACAAGTCTGGAGTACAACTCAACATTGATTTTAAGACACTGCATCAGTTTAACAGAATTGCAACTTTAATTTAACGATCTTCATTTTAAAATAGGCAGGGATTTTACGAGCTGTTGGTATTGTCAGTTACAGTATGTCACTTTGCTTATGATAACAGATTGTACAGAGAGAAATATACGTACTGAAAGATTCATCACAATTTGAAACATTATCAGTATATATGATACTGGTGTAAAATAACAAGGATATGAATTTACGTGTACAGATAAAACATTCACTGCTTTGTATGTAACAAATTATGATCTTAAAATATGTTTTAAAATACTTTCGAAAAATACATTAATATAGCCTAGCAATTAAATGTAACAAAAATGTATAAGTTGAGTATGACCTGTGATTTTAAATTACATACTTATAAAACACTAAGTTTAGTCAACATTTTACGTACTGAGGAGTTTTACAATTTTATGAAAACTGTGATTAAAATGAAAGTTATTTTAACATGGGTTAAGTTTATAAAATATTTTGTGTATATTTTTATTTGTGTTTAGTGTAACTTTATTGTACATTTTTTATACAAGAATGCTTTAACATTTTAGGTACGGAACATTAACATTTACGCAGTCAAGCCAATTTAGTGAAGATTGCATTATACTTAATGGCGCAGCAAATTATATGGTTGTATACAGAATGTCAGCCAAACAACAAATGTGTATTTCACTTGTTTCACCAAGTTGTGCATTTTTTAAAGTGGTTGACGTTTTTTTTTAACAGCAAAATATTGGTTATAAGAATCTCTCTTAACAAGTAATGATGGGGCTAGAATTCATCCTAAGCCTGCTACTACAGCACAGTGTTTTTTTAGTCATTATTTTGTAAGTTAATTAAAAGCACATAATATCAAATGGGATATGCTTTCAGGGACAAGGTTATCAACGGAACAAGCAAAATTACTCTGAATGATGCAGTTTTGTCGTCGCAGGAATGTGTTGCAAGTTTTGGCGCTGTTACGTGGATTTGCATTTTTGTGGCTGTGATATTTTGGTTTCTGAGAGCTGTGAAAGTTGTCTACCATCTTTTCCAGTTTTGGGACATCAAAGTTTTTTTTAACACTGCACTTAAAATTAATGATGTGAGTATTGCATGTGATGTTATCGGCTAAATAAAATTACTGTCAGTGAAAGTTATAAGGTTGACAATGGTTTCAATGCATTGTACCTTACCATAATACATTATTTGCTGTATCTCGTGTTTAGTTGTGCATTTTGTGTTCAGTTAAATGGCTATAGAAGTCAATACTTTTCTTTGCTATATCAGTCAGTCAATTTGAGCAGGAAATTAATAAAATAATGAAAATAATTTTACGTACTTGCTTCATGTAATTGTCTGTTCTTAATAGTGGTTTTTGAATATTATGCTGAGAGGCTATGTTTTTATATTTGTTCTCCAAATAAGAAAAGCTTGTCATTCATGAAGTCAGTTTTTTCTTGTTGTATTAACAACTTACGTTGTTATGTCTGGTTTAATTGCAGGATGGTGTTGTGAACATTTATTTGTTTTAAAAAAATTGACAGAATCATAAATTATAAATATTTTGCATCTTACCAATGTGGAAGGACAGAAAAGTTGTTTTAAATTCTTTACGCATTGTTTATTGTTTTGTGTGAAATATATTTGGATGTTGTAGTTGGTTTGTCAAATGTGTGTCTTCCTGAAGTGAAAGGACAGCATACAATATCTTGTGTTGGTGTTTCCAGAATGACTTGGACAACCTGACGTGGCATGAAGTCCAGCGACGTGTGCGCGAGGTTCAACGAGAGCAACAGATGTGTATCCACAAGCGAGATTTGACAGAGCTCGATATTTATCACCGCATCTTAAGGTGTACTTTGCATTTCATGTAGTTTAACTTAAATTGCAGCGCTGCGTTTTGCTCATTTGTGGGAACTAGAGTTTTTGTTAAAATGTACTGAAATATGTATAAAAAATTCTTAAAAATAGTACCCATTTTATTTTTACATAAAAAAATTAGTGGAATATTGAAATTTATATTAAATTTTTTCTTTAAAATTGCCATGATTGTCTCTATTTTGATGCAAACTACTAATGTTAATTTAAGCCTTTATGTTATTGATATAGAGTGAACTCGTTTTAATACAGTTTTTTACAGTTTGTAATAATGATTTTTGTCTGAAAATATATCTACAAAGGCACAAACAAACGTGTCAGCACTATGAATTATTTCTACTTATTCACTTGATATTACATACACAGTAAAACCCACAATATCTCTGTTAATGTGGACCGAGCCTGCTTTGGTAAACTACATACATGCTCAGATAGTATGGACTACATTAAGTTACGTTGCAGTTAATAAAACATACACTTGGCTCACAGTATGACATCAGTAATGGAACAGTAAGCTTACAATCATACTAAGTTTTCGTACTGTAAAGGGGGCATGTCTTACACTACGTCGTGGTCACGGCATCAAAATGTAATACGTATAGTGGTAGTAATGTAGAACCAGAAAGATCCAAAAATACTTATCAAACTGAATTTAATTTTCGGTTAGCGCACTCCCGGGAGAGAACCAGTCCAAATGACAAAATAATTAAAAGTTTACCTCCTGCCAGAAAAATACAACTAATTTACCGTCATGACCACAAAACTTAAATGGCGGCCCAACGAAAGATCACGATGGTACAGAATTACTCAAATCTGTTAGTCCAGATTTTAGTCTATCCAAGCTTGCGTTTCTCTACCGGCATGATCACCCCCATCTTGTCGCCTGCCTCACAGTTGCCTCAAACAATACGTCTGACTACCTCAGCTGTTACAACAAGAGTCACAATTAACTAAATACGTCCGGCTACCTCTGTCGACACTCATTGACATTGACAGAAGTGGGCTTGGAACTGTATGTACTTAAAATAGAAATACCAGACTTCAGGGTAGTATAACGGTGGTGATGCCATGTCTCACTCCACAAAATTGGCATCGGCTGCTCTTCTCTCTTCTAAAATTCGGGGACAGATAATGGGTTCAAGGCAACTGCATGGTAACAGGATTTTCAGACATATATAAATCCATCAGCAAAACAAAACTCACATTCATTCAATTTCTCAATTTTAGTATGTATTGAAACCTTTCTGGCCATAATAACGTAACATGAAAGAAAACAAAATGTCTGTGTATAACAATCACAGAGTTCATATATCTTTCTTTTTGGCCAGTTAAGAGTAAACTGCCACCAAACCACATACATTCGAAACAAAATAAATAAGTCAACTGATCAGTTCACAACAATAACAACCACTCCAGGAAAATTAAACATTAAACTAATCCTAGGGGTGCAGGCCTACTTAAAATACATAGGAGATGAATTACAGTACTGCCAAAACCAAAATGCTATTATCAATGTGTATATTGCGAGAGGCCTTGGGTTGTTTATTAAAATGCGGATAGAGAGCTTATTATTATGACAACTTGAGCAGTTTACATCCAACCTTAGAATTATCAATGTTGTTATAAAACTAATTAAGCGGTTTTGCTCACTTGTTTGATGGTTGTAGCCAGCGATAAGCAGTTTAGGAAGAAACGGTTGTTAAGTGTGTCATTTTTGATCAAATGAAATACATTTAAACATAACAGTGAACTACAATGTTATACGTGAATTATGTTTGCAAGAAAATAGTTGGCTAACTATTCAGGTTAAATTACCAGACATCAAATCTCATTGTCTTTCTGAACTACTGACATAACTGCAGTGTTCCTGTTGACTGTCGCCACTTGCTATGTCTTCCAAGCAAGGCTCTTGTTTCTTTGTACATACTGTACAACTACGACCCAGAGCAGTCCCTGTTCATATGGAACTGCACACATTTGTGCCTTCAGTTTGTCATTCTACAAAGCAAGTTAACAAATATAACTCTTCAGGCATAAACTAGAAACTGTCAGTTGTGTTTGTAACACTCATGTTGACAGGCTGTAGCTTGGAGTTGCAGTTCGTACATGTTCTATCCATAGAGCTGGTGGGATAATGGACTATCAGGATGGTTAATGACACACCTTTGATTATATTTGAGCACCAAGTGTATCGTGGTTTCCCCAAGTTGCTTGGCAAGTAATGGAATGTTTCCTTAAAGGCAGCAGTCACCTCCTGTCCAAGTGCCAGTTGTTGTGTAATGTTGTCGTCTTAGATTGCAATGGAGTTATATAAACTGATGTGTTTTCCTGGATATGCGACATTGCCAGTGGATGTTGTTTAGTTGCAGAAAACCAATGGTTACATTTATAATAGGACTGATCACACACGTCAAGAAAGCCGGAAATGGTTGTAATTCTTGATTCCTTGGTGGGTGTGTTGGTATTTTGTATTTTCTGGTGATTAATCATTTTATGTAGGTGTGCGTTTTCTGCATCTCCGCAATATTGGCTAGCAGTGGCACTTACCAAGGCTGTCAGTATTACGATGATCCAGAGGTGGGGTGTATCTAGGGCCTTGACAAATGTGCTATAATATTTGAATGTACATTATATGTACTGCAGAGCAAGTAACACTGGTCTTCACTCTTATCTACAGTTGATTTGTGCTTGTCTTTGCAAAGTAAATGGACTTGCAGCGAGGCATTTTCTGAGTCCTCATTTCCATACATTTTGTAACCACTTTTCAGCTGGCATGTGACCTCTCAGTGTTCTTAGTGTGGGTATTTAATTGTGTTGTGCAAGCAGACTGCTCGGTGTTTAATACATGCTCCCAGGAGAACCAGAGTCATCTTGGGTTTATATGTTTGTTGTGGTTGTATTGCAGGTTCAAGAACTACATGGTCGCTATGGTCAACAAGTCTTTGCTGCCCGTCAAACTGAACATCCCTCTGTTGGGGGAAGTTGTATTTTTTACAAGAGGACTCAAGTACAATCTGGAAATGCTATTATTCTGTGAGTAGTGAGTACCTTCTGAATATATTCAGCATCTCAACGATTGAACATTTGACATTTTTGTTATAGAGAAGTTGTTACTGGGTGTTTTCTGAGTGACATTGTCTGGATTTGCACTCTCAAGTGAATTAATTTTACTCAGTATGAGCATTAATTATTGGAATTATTCAAGGTTTATATGAGTCAATGTTATATTTGTGTGGATAATTGTGTTTTTATAAATAGGAACCATGGCAGATTCCTCTGTCAGTTGCTGTCACCGTGTTGGTAGCAGCCATCTTCCAATGACCTCACTGCCTGCAAGACATAAAGTGCATTTAATTAAAGAGATATGGTGTACTGTAGCTGTGGTAATTAGGAATGTAATGAAATATAGAAAACTATGGTATTGACTACTTTTTCAACAGTGCACAAATGAAAAATGTTATTAACCCATTGGCTCACTCTTTTTCTTGAAGGAAAAAATGGCCATTTGTACCATTTAATTCTGCAAAAATTTAACATTTTTTAAAAATTAATTTTTTATTACAACAAAATTATTTTCATTAATAGAAATCACATATGTACCCTTTACATAACATAGAAATGGCTTCTGTTTACAACTATCATTTACATAAAATTATTTCA